>OVAY01002583.1:0-16670 GCA_900406395.1 Kernera saxatilis | reverse complement strand
ATGTTACAAATCAAATTCAAATCCCCAATTTGTAAATCCAATCGAAATTCCCAGATTACATTACATCTTAGGACAATTATCTTCTGTTTCGATTTAATTGAAACAAAAAGTAAAAACGAAAATCGTTTTGTAAACATGTACGAGTTCAGTATCAAAAAACCCAAAATCATAAAGACCAAAATCTGGGAGGAAAATTTTCAAAGAAGGAAAAGAATCAAGAAGAAGATAGGAAAGAGAAAGAAAAAACTAAAAAAAAAAAATTGTTTATTTAATAGAATTGGTGGATGATTCGATTGAGTTTGGTAATGGGTGGGTATTGGCTGGTTGGGTCTGTAATTTTTATTAGTTTTAAAGGTTATATGGTCTTTAACCTTATTTTCGACTTAAAGAAAAATGAAAAAGAAAATAGTTTTTATAAGGAGAGTAATAAAGAATTTTGGTGAGGTTTGAGGAGTATTTGAGCAATTGATCCGATCGGAGACATGTTTTCAAACGGTAACTTTTTCTGACCGTTGTGAGTTTATTTTCCTTTAAATACTCCTCCTGAGAGCATTCTCCGAAGGTTTGTAATTATTCGTCGTCCATGTTGATCCGTCGGTTTCGGTTTCTGGAACGATCTCGATTCTCAAGGTTTGTTTTGTTTGTTTTTAAATTCAGATGTCCATTTGCGAAAACGGCCTCGTGTAGACCGAAGCTTATCAGAGTGACCTTGCGTACCTGAAGAAAAAGGTCGTACGTATTGTGTGTTTGAATTGGGTCGTTTTGGAACAGGTTGATCTGATTGTTACTCAGCTTTTCTATGATATATTCCTCAAATTTGTTCAACGAAATTGGGATAAATTTTTGATCCATGTTAAAAAGCCAATTCCTGCAAATGAATAAGCCTTATATTGTTGCCTTTCCATAAACGATTTAAGAGTTGATCAGCTAGATAAAGATCCTTTGACTATGACTATTTGTTTTTAGTTTCAACGGAAATTTGGTTGAGCTGTGGTGCCTTTTACTCATTTTCTACTACCCTTTCTATTAGGTTGCAGAATCTTGATGAGTCCAAAATTTCTCTGTTGATGGGTGGATTGGATTCATGCAGTGCTTCATATGGTGCATAAACTCTTAGATTGTGCATAAACTCTTAGATCATCAGGTATTTGCATCATCTGTAATCGCATAACTCCATTTCATCAATTACTCTTATTGATTTGCTTCAGCTCTCTCGTACACTTAAAGAAGCTTCAACAAAAACGTATTGAAGATAAATACTCAGGAGTCGGGAGGTAGAACATTTCTTTCACTACCACACATAAACAATTGTTTCCTTCCCTTTTCACTTGTAAAACATGCACACGCTTACAATATCATCTTGCAAAAATTATCACATTTCAGGAGCTCTGCCTTGGAAACTTAAATACCAGTCCATGGTCTATACTACACGGACTCTACCAAGAGGTTAGTTTTTCTTTACTTTTACAATCCTCTAGAAGTAGATGGTCTCATCCACACTCCAAATCAATCAAAAGCTTTAGTTTCGCGCCGGATTAGTTAAAGAAACTCGAATGATTTACATACTTGTGAAAACTAACCGGACAATACTACTTAAATAATAAACAAGTGTAGTGGTTTTAAATGATTTACAAATTAAACTCGTTTTTCAATGATTTTGAGGTTAACATGCATTGCGAAACTTGTGCCATGGAAATTAAGAAACATATTATGAAATAAAAGGTTAGATTTTTCTTTTTTTCTTTTCTTTACTTATAAATTCCCCAAGAGGTATATCTCACCTAGTGACTATACTAATTAAGAATTGAACAAATCCGTAAAACAGGTCTTACATATATCTTGGCTTTTTTGCAGATTATGCTCGTCGCCATTTTCTTTTCCCTACACTTAGTATTGAAGAATATAACGACCGTGTTAGAGCAGTGGTGCGATGTGAAGCACAAGTATGTTTATCTTATACCTTGCGTAACGCTATGATGTCCTAATGTTTACTTCTGATTCACATTTTGCTTAAAATTTCATTTGGTTTCTGAAGTTATTATTTTTACTTCAAGCCTAAAATGTAAATCATATAGAAAATAAACATAGAGAATGATTAAGGAGGCCAAGCATAAACTATCAGCCTTCAAATAAACTTTTAATTGAATTATAGTTAAATGCTTGAGTTAGTATCATTGAAAATGTTTGGAATATAATCCATTCATCAAAAGATTACAAGGTTTGGTAATTTTTTGTTTCAACTAGGACTAAAACCATCCAACAAAACCTCAACGGCATCGAAAGTTATTTCATCTTATCTAATCAGTCAATCTTCACTGAGGAGTAGATCTTTCTAACAAACCAGAAACATGCGTAGAAACCAATTGAGCCAGTTAGCACGAAAAACGAGTACGAGATGATGATCATATACCCGAAGTAGAGCATCCCTGAAACCAGTTTTGAGATCTCAAGCTTTGTGAAGAAGTAGAAGATGGAGTAGAGGAAGAGGTAGAGTGAGGATGAGCCTGATGTTAGATAAGCTCTCCACCACCAATTGTAGTCTTCACTGCAGAGCTGGAAGTAGCAGAGGACGATTGTGATCTCTGCACAGGTTACTATCAAGATGAGGAACACAATGAAGAGGAAACCAAAGATGTAGTAGAATTGGTTGAGCCAGATCGATGTTAAGATGAAGAAAAGCTCGATGAAGACTGCTCCAAATGGAAGGATTCCTCCAATTAGTATGGAAAAACCGGGTTTCATGTACCAAGGTTGCTCTGGTACTTGTCTCGGGATCTTGTTTGTTTTGACCGGGTCTTCGATTGCTGGCTTTTTGTAACCGAGATAGCTACCAATGAAGACTAGTGGGACAGAGATTCCAAACCAGAGACAGACCAGAGCAAACATTGTACCAAAGGGAATGGCTCCAGATGATTGCTCTCCCCATATGAGTGTGTTGAGAACGAAGAAGATTGCAAAGAGGATACCGGGAAACATAAATGCAGTCTTCAAGGTTATTCTTTTCCACTCGTTCCCTTTGAACATTTTGTGAAGACGAGAAGAGGAGTAACCAGCGAAGATGCCCATGAATACCCATAAGAGAACCATGGCAGTCATGAGCCCTCCTCTGTTGGATGGAGATAAAAAGCCCAACAATGCAAACATCATTGTCACAAGGGTCATACCGAAAATCTGAACACCTGTGCCGACATAAACACACAGTAATCCAGAGTTCATGGGGGTCCTAAAGACATCTCCATGTACAAGTTTCCATCCGGTTTCTTCCTGAGCCTCGTCTTGGGTTTCGAGCTGATTGTAGTTTGAAATATCCTTGTATAAAGTTCTCATCATGATCATCGCTACCATTCCAGAGAGGAAAAGAACAATCATAAGCGAGTTTATGATTGAAAACCAGTGGATTTGATCATCGTTCATGAGCAAATATGTGTCCCACCGCGAAGCCCATTTAATTTCACTCTCCTGCATATTTTCAAACATCACAATATGTTTACAGAGCGCAAAATAACAAGCGGTCATAGGTAAATTAGTTACCTTAAAGGTGACATCATACGTAAACACAACTTCTTTTCCTTCCTCAACTTCTTGAGGAATAGTGTTGCTTTGGATCAGATTCTTTGTGTCTTTGTTGCATGTTGTTAACTGAGGATTTTTTTCATCCCACTCTTTGTATTCATGCAAGATACTATCCAAAAAGAGAAACAAAAAGTTAGTATATAAGAATTGAGACAGATCTGACTCTTCATTGACGTTGATGATAACCAATAGACCATACCTGTTAGGGGTAACCTCAAAACCAACAATTCGAGAAGAATCAGACTCTTCGTCTCTGTGGTACATGACTCGGAAACTCAAGTGGTTATGGATAAAGTATTTTTCCTCTTTACTCTACAAAGGCAAAGCAAACTACTCCTGATTGGTACAAGAAAATGACCCAAAAAAAAAGGTAAGAGTGTAGCCATAGAGGTTTTAGAGACGTATTACCCCTTCATAACTCCCTTTGAAGCCAACACGGAAACCATGTTCATAAGTCGTTGACTGACTTCCATCTCTTCTTTGTCTAAGAACAGCTACCGGAAGATTATCAAGAATCCTGCACAGTCATTTCATAATAACGTTGAAAGGATAAATAAAAACTACGTCATACGAATCAAAGGACAACATATACATAAACTTACATATTAGCCCGGTATTCATCATCGATCTTTTCCCTGAAATTTTTTGCAGACTCAGCATCGACATTAACACGGCAACCTACTCTGCAGGGCTGATCCTCCAACATTTCAAACTGGAAGAGAATCCAAAGTCTCAAACATCAGAAGGTAAGAGATTAGTTTACAAAGATCAGAAGGAAAGAAGAGGAATAATATAAGAAGCTTTTGCTTACAGTATAAACAGAATTCTCAATGCGATCTCCTCTGAGAACCTCCCCCAAATTTTCTCCGGTATTCAAGATCTTAGGAGGCTTACAGTAATTCAGGTAGTAGTAATCATATGGAAGTTGAGTCTTCGTAGACGATAGTTTGTTCACTTTAACATAAAGAGGATCGCCCTGTTCCAAATAGGTAATCACAGGCAAGGTTTGCAAATCATGAGCTCAAAAAAAAAAAAAAGCTTCAATTCGAATCACAGTAAGATGAATACAACATTCAATACATTTTCTAATCGAAGAAATTCAAATTCACAGATCCCTACATTCCTTATTGGCGATACTCCTACAGTGAAAAACGCTCAAAAGATCCACTCGACAGTACTAGACGCAAAATATTCCCACAGATCTGGACTAAATACACACGCCAAACCAATCGCACTCGATGGATGTCGTCATCAAACGTGAGATCGGAAAAAGCAAAAAAAAAAAAAAGAGTACCTTCTGGAAATCGCGAGGAGCGACACCGGGAAGATAGAAGGCGCGAAGAGTGGGAAACAAGAGGAATGAGAATAAGAAAATGCCGTATGTTCGAATGATAATCGCCATCTTCGTCTTCTTCGTTGATTTCTTCTGTTAATCTCCTCGAGGCTACTCTCAGAGAGAAGAAGCAGCCGAGAGCAATGGAACGATATCCAATGCAAGTCGCAAGCGTTTTTTTTTTTCATTAACTGACCCCTTGAAACGGTGACGTTCTCACACTTTTTTTTTTCTTCTTTTTTTTTTTCCATTCTAACACATTTTTCTATTTATTTGTTTTTTGTCTTCTTCTTAAATGTGAAATAAATAAAATTCACAAAATTTATCATATCTTTCATTACAGAAGAAGTAATAATAAAGAAATAATGTTGAAAGATATTTATATCCTATTATTATTAATTGATTTCCTTCCGAAATTTATATTCTATGTCATGCTTTTTTTGTTTCATTCAATTTAAAAAGAATAGTTATTTATACTTTTGTAGTACATAAAAAGTGAATAGCTTAAACTTCAATGAAAAAAATTGTATAATCTTTGCATAAGAATAAAATACACAATAAAACACAGTAGAAGTTTCAAGAATGTTAATATCTCATAATATGATTGATTTTTTATTTTATTTTTCCGTAAGATTGATTAAGTGAATGAGAATCTTCACACTCAATAAATGGTGACATTGACTCGTCATTGATTTGGGCAGACTTCAAGCTCCAAGCACTTAGGCTCAATACATCAACACTTTGAGTTCCTTTGTTGTAGACAAAGATATTTGCACTTTCTCCAATTGCCAATTTCGGATACACTCTTGAGGTTATACATACTTTGCCTCCTCCACCATAACTTTCCACTATAGAGTGATCAATCTACAAAACAAACAAAAAAAACTCATCAATCGTAATCCTCATAGTATTTTTTAAGTATATGAACCAAAAAAATTGTTGGTCGATCTGGCTTAAACTAATCCTAATAGTATTTTTTTTAAGTTTTAAAAACAGGAAAAAATTAGAAGGGTCAAATTTGACCCAACCCATATAGGACCAATCCCGCCATTGGCATGATCGGACCAAGATGCCAAAACTGTTTGTTTGACGGTTAACCTATGGTGACCCGCAATCGGCAAAACCATAGGATCGGATCGAACCAAAGCTAAATCCTATAAAATTCAGGGCCAAATTTCGACGGTCCCCAAAATCGCATGGCATATCGAAACCGAACAGGATTAACCAAATATAAGACGCACATTTAAGTAATATATTTTCAAATTCTTAAAACTTACCAAAGTTCTAAGAGAAAGTGTGTGGTTAGAAGGGTCTATCGCCACAAAAGCACCAAACGTTGATTTATCATTTTCTTCATTCAGCGAAGATCTGTGAGTACCATAAAGGAAAAAAAAAATTCGTTGGCATTTTATGTAATTCGAAAAGAAGCTAAATGTGTCTTCCGAAGAAAGATATATATACCTGCTTTGGTCACTGCACATCAACACCACGTACTTAGTATTTTTATTAGTATCATTTGACTTAAAGATTCTGAAGTAAACCGACGTGTGCTCTTCCATGTCACTGGATGCCAAAACCATCAAACCAAATGGCCCTAAACCGGACTTAACAGAGAAATCTTCCTGACTACATATCTTTTGTGGGTCGGTCCAACTCGGTTCAATCAATTCCGCTTTTTCCCAGTCCTTCACCTTGAACGATACCTCAACATCTGCCTGCTCAAATACCGAAAGAATCACAAGAAAAACCACAATTTGTTAAAACAAAGACTAAGTAGTTTTAGGTTATCATCAATTCCTATTAGAGGCGGATTCGTTGAGGTTAACCTGTGCTGCAGTAACACCATGAACTTGAAGAGTAGATTCTGCATTAAGAACGTTATCGTGCCAATTGACTTGTGTCCCACGCAATGTCTCAATCTCTTCAATCGGCCATTGTAGCAATTCCTTTCCCGAGTCGGCGAGCCATATCTTCCTCGGAAATGACTATCAAATCAAGAAAATGAACTCCAGTTAATTCGATTCCTCTCCATCAAATTTATCTAGATAGGGATGGACATAAATATTGAACCGATCGAACCGAACAAGACATTTTTATATTGAAAATAAACCAAAATTCACTCAAATTAATAATTTAATTGAATATACAAAAATAGATTTAAATATAGTCAAAATATTTAGTATTAACAAATGATGATTATTTGCTTTTCAAAACCGAACCAGTCCAAGTCTCAACCGAAACGATTTTTGTTGGAAAAAAACGAACCAAAATAAAATTCGAGTTGGGATAGTTTCCAAAACCGAAAAAACCTGAACCGAATGAACCGAAACATCGAATGCAAATGCCTCAATCTAGGGAGTAGGGAGAATTAAATGTACCTGAAGACCAGACCAGCCCTTGTCAATATCATCTTTAGCCGGAGACGATTCATTAACCCAACCCCACATGATCCTTCGTTTCTTAACATCATCGAAAAACGTTTTCGACGCATAATATTTCCCGTAATCTAATCTCGGAGCCGATCCGTTTTGCACAAACCCAAGATCCGGCACATACACATCTTTCTCACGATCATAACTCCCTATCGTGTAATAATCGTGTGATGTCTCGATTAAACTCACTTTAAGCACGTACTTCACCTCACCAAACGACGACGTTTCTACACCATCAGATCCGGTTATCGCAACCGGGAAAAAATCAGGACATTCCCACATTCCGGTTAAGTCTTCGTAGTGAAGAGGCTTCGTCGATTGCGTCCAATTGAAGAAATCTCGGCTTTTGTAAAGAATCGCTAATCCTCGACGATCGTCCGTCGAGCTTCCGACAATCACTCGCCATTCTCCGTCGCGTCCGAGCCATGCGGTGGTCGGATCTCGGAACCGGTCGGGGTTGATTCCATTGACGGCGTTAGGAGCGATGAGAGGATTTCCCGGCGATTTAGACCATTCTCGGAGATATGGATCGGATACGTTAACCGGGACGGCGACGTTTTGGACTTGACTTTTGTTTTGGTCAATGCCGGTGTAGAGGATCACGGGTGTGCCGTTTGGTAGAATCGTGACGGAACCTGACCAACAACCGTTGATATCTGACGGCTGAGATGGATTGAAGGCTGGAGGCTGTGGGGTCCAGTTCACTAAGTCAACTGACGTGGAGTGGCCCCACACTATTCTCACATCCCAAACGGCACCGTATGGGTTATATTGATAGAAGAGATGGTATATTCCTTTGTATATCATTGGTCCTACCGCGAAAAAAAAAAACAAATGCGTATTTTTTTTTTTATATAGATTTAAAAATATTTTGAATAAAATAATTTAATAAAGAGAACTAACCATTAGGATCTGGAAATGTTTGTCGAATCAGATTTCATCGAACATAACGGAATCAAAAAGAATAATACGATGTTAATTAGAGGATCGAACATACACATCGATGTACAGAAATCGGATCAAGATCGGTACGGAACATACCGTTCATCCAATTTCTGGGAGGTTGAAAGTGATAACCGGTCCGGTACGGTTGGTTGAGATCTTGGAGTGAAGCTTCAAGATCAATGATAAAGCTGCAGAGCAACAACGATAGTAAAAGTGACAGACCAATGTTGGGACGACTTAATTTCGCCATTGTTCTTCTGTTTCTTTTCTCTCTCTCTCTCTTTTTCTTGTGGTTGGTTTTGGTCTAGATATCCTAAGTACGAGGTCTTAACGGCTAATTTAATATTAAAAATGATTCAACTAACTAATTAGATTGGTTATTTTAACTATGAAACAGAGATTGGAGGCTTGAAGCCAAAAAAAAACAAAACAAAACAAAAACTATGAAGCAGAGATTTAAAAAAAAATAAACTCGCATATTGTGCGCTTTTCACATGGTTGTACAAGTGGGCATGTAATTGCAAATATAATTCCATTAATCAAAGACCAATCAATTAATTAATCTTAATTCGATGACAATTGAGTCAACCAGCATTTCTCTACAAACGATGCCGTTTTTATAAGAGACAGTTAAGCAAAAGACTATCATACCCTTCTCTATCTGGGCCTATGGTTTTGATGTTTGAGGAGAAATAATGCAAAACCCATATATATATTTGGAGCAGTTATTTACGTTATATGCCATTATATTGAGCTTCGTTTTCTTCCCTCAAATTAAGCATCATCCAAACTCTAATCACCTGATCCCGAATAAGATCGCTACTTAGATTAGTAAGAGTTTCGATAGTAATTTTAGGTATCCGAATTATCTTTATCCGATCTATTACCTGAAATTTTCGTTTTGTAGTCTACTGCATAAAGTTTAGATATGAGTCTGTAAACAGATTGCTATAGGCACATCGGTTTTCTTGGTTTGGTTCGAATCCGTAAACAGTTTGCAACTAATTGCCGGGTAACGGAAACCGGTTTAGAGATGGGACCGGGAAACGGCGACGTTTGAAGGAGACTAGAAACGGAAACATTGGGAACGGGTGTCTGAAAGGTCGTCTGACCGCGTGAGTGGATTAGTTTCGCAGAAGAGAAGAGTCAAAGCCAATCATGACTCTTTGCTTACAAGGTACTGTCCAATCACTGCATGCCACGTGTCCTCTTGCTCTTCTACGGTTTCACCGACCTGTCACTTTCACTTATGTCTGTAAGATGAGATTCCCCTCTATAGTTGCAGTAAATCATGTCGATACCATAACAAGTAAGATTTTCTGTTTTCACATTCTCATTTATATATGCATTGTTTTTAAACTAGTTAGTTTATACGAATAGAGGATTTAATTTAAAAAGAAACGCTACTCCTATATAATATGTGCACCGTATTTTTCCATTTGTCTTAATCAAAATTCAAACTTATCATTAACAAAAAAAGGAAATAAACCAAACTTATGTTTCTTATAAGTCTTTAGAGTCTATGATTAAGAGGCCGAAATTGACGTCGGCGAAAGATTATGTGGTGCTATGAAAAATATAATAACTTGAGAAATTAAATCTATACATTTATATGTCCACTGTCTCTTTTCTATACTCACAGCTCGTGTATTCCTGCTTCGGTTATTAACCTATTCTCGTTTCTCACATACCGTTGATATTTTTTTTTTTTTACATTTTACCAAAACATAAGAAATTATACAACGGCAACCAACATTTTATTTCAACCAAAATATGATGGGGCTTCTGGTTCTGTAAAATATAAGCTCAGGTTTTGTTTTATAATCTCTAGCTTTCTTCAAACGTCGAGATATTACTATATAATTGTAAAAACCGGAGCCACGCGTTGTTGACGTGGAGACATAGACATTTAATCTTGTATTGACCTATAGTTTTCGGAAATTAATTAATCATGCCTTTATGATATTTTCTTTTTTATTTCTGAATATTTTTATTCAAAAATACAAAACAATGCTATTAACTCGAGTGATAAAATGATTCTGTGTTTATTCTGAATTTACGATTTAATGCAATTAGATTTTATGAATGTTTATTCGTTTCGTTTAAACATGTTAGGGTTTTTATTTGTTAAAATAGATTGAATTTTAATTCATGTCTCAAATTTTATTAAATTTTACAAGCAAACCTGCTAATATATTTAATTTAATTTTTATATTCAAATATATATATATATATATATTTTAAATTACGTATATTTCTATCCCTTACTCTTATCGTTTTATGTATAAGTAACGTACAAATAGTCTGAGACTTTATAATAAAAAGTTCACATTTATGGATGCATAGATGTCACGAAATAGAATGACGTTCTGATGTAAGTGGACATTTATTTTTTCCGAAATTTATTTTTTCATATTTTTTAAATAAATAATTTATTTTCTGCTTACTCTTAAAAGCTTGTTTTTCAGATATGGCGGTAAGAGGTTTTAATAATTTCATTACTTAACATTGATAAAGCTATTCTTAACTTAAATTTGTTAGCCACATAATATAGAGATGTGTAACAAATCGGCACTATTATCAATCAAAGAAATATTAAAGCATGTATGTTTTTTTTTTTTAAAGCATGTATGTTAGTATGGTCCGTCGTGAAAAAAGGGTATATTAATTAGTATGGCCCAGCTAAAAATCCAGTCCGTTTCAACGTATGTTATGTAATTGCAAATATTATAAAGTGTATTTATTTTTTATCTATAGCTCACTTATGACATTAACAAATCATATATTAAAGATGGATTAGCTCGTAAAATGGTTGAGAAAAGAAACTCGTATAATGACACCATAACAGTATTAATGATTATAGGTTTTGATCAGTATTTGTTTTTATTTAAAATGTTGATAAGATAAGGAGTTTAGTGGTGTCTAGTCTAAACAAAAAAAAAGAAAAAAAAGTGGTGTCTAGTCTACGACCTTGGACCGACCATGGTCTATGCATGAATTATAATTTATAATTTTCAAAATACAAAAAATTGTCAATGATTTGTGTCCATAGCTCGATGTAGATCATAAAGTAGGTTAGGGCATGTGTCACTGAATTATATTTTTTTCGTGCACTGAAGCAAAATCAAAAGCCTCAAATGAGCCCAAAAAAAAAAAAAACAGAAAGGTGAAACCTTTTTTGACCTTTAATCAATGAATCAATCATGTCTTTAGTCCAGTAAATTACAATGTAAATAAGTAGTACTTATAACTAAAAAAACAAGAATTATTTTTGAGGTATGGAGACGAAACGTTATAACTAAAAAAACATTAAGTACTTATAACTAAATAAGTGAGATTTAGACCCCTGATGAAAAGTTATTTTAATTTTATTTTCTTGATGAATAAAGATTTGTTGAATTGATTAAATAATTTTAAGCAAAGAGTGCAAATTTGTTAGGTTCTTTCTACAACACACCACATCAAAACATACTCTGGAGATTAAATTCAGATTTGACAATGTTGTCACAAAAGTAGAAACCAATAAATTAGAGATTCTGGTCCATAAATAGAGTACAATTATGAAGACAGAATAGTGAATAAAAATAATGAAAATCAATTACTCCTAGGGAAAATAGTGCATGACTAAAGCGAATTCAAACATGTCTTCTCACTATCTCGAGAAACGTACAAAATTATAAACTTACAATCTCCTCTTTCTGCAAGCTTTTCGCACAACTGTGAGAAAGTATATTAATATTTGGCCCTACCTTCCTTTATGAAACATTATAAACATTTTCCCAATATTTTAACCATTTTATGAAAAAAGCAGAAAATTGAAAAACCAAAATTTACAGATAATAATAATTAAGAAAGGACACAGACTGCTCTGAGCTTCTGTGTAAGTGTAAATAAATAATAATAAAAAAATCAGAGAAAAAGACAGAGGAGTTTTTTTTTTCCTTGCTTTTCTCATTACCGGGTAGGGTTCCGATAATTATTTTATTTTCTTTTAAAGTTTTGAATATATAAGCTTCAAATATCACACAAAGAGAGAAAGATAATAGAGTTTCTCTCATCCACAATCTCTCTCTCTCTCTCTCTCTTCTTCTAGGTATTTTGGATTTTCTTCCTTCTTCCTTTGTAATTAATTTGTTTTTTATCTTCTTATTCATGTTGTGTGTAGTTCTTGTTGGATTTTTTATGTTTTTTTTTTGGAGTTTTGTTAGTAAAAAGCAACCCTTGAAGCTTCTCGTTCATGTTTGATATGAACAAGAACAAAAAAAGTCTGGTTTTTATGTTCAGCTTTCAAACAAACTCTCTCTCTTCACATCTCTTGGGTTTTGGATCTTATTATTATTTTTGTTCTTCCCATAAGGAATAAGCCAAAGATTGTCTCTTGGGTTGATTCCAAACAAGAAAGCTAATTAAATAGTTAATAGAATTATGGGTTTCACTAATTTCTTGGATGTTTCTGCTTAAATCTTTATCTTTGCTAGTTTTCCCACTACTCTTTGTCTGTTTTTTTTTAATACACACATAGATCTGAGAAAAAAAATTGTATCTTTTGTTTGTTTACTTGTTAAGGTTTTATTACGGATGATGATGAACAAAGATATGTTACTTCATCAGCAACAGCAAGTGGAAGATAACATGTCGAATCTAACATCAGCTTCAGGAGATCAAGCAAGTGTGTCTTCAGGAAACAGAACTGAAACTAGTGGCTCCAACTTTCATTATAACATCAATCCAAATCAGCAACAAGAACAGTGTTTTGTTCCACAATCATCTCAAAAGAAGAAGAGAAACCAACCAGGCAATCCAGGTAATTATAAATTTGATCGAAATTCAATAAAAAAAATCCAATCTTTCTTCATTTTTTGGACGTTTACATTATAATTATTTGATATACAGTCATAGACAGTTTTTTTTTGAAAATTATGGGTCTTCGAAAAAGGAATATTCTTTTTACCCTTTTGAATTTTGTCCTCTTTCACATCTCTATTATTGAAATGGGCAAAAACCGAATAAAATCCAAACTTTATTAGTTGTTTCTTTCAAATCCCTTAATTTCTGATACGGGTTTCATTAAATTTTGTCTTGGTCGTTCTTGTTTAATGGAAAACAGCAAACCCAAAAAAGTATAGATTGTTACTATATATTAAGCAATTTTTCAATTAAAAATCTAATAAAATTTTGTACTTAGTTTCTTGGTGTTTTTTCTTGACTTTTTTAATCAGACCCGGAAGCAGAAGTGATGGCTTTATCACCAAAAACACTAATGGCAACAAACAGATTCATATGTGAGATCTGTAACAAAGGTTTCCAAAGAGACCAAAACTTGCAACTTCACAAGAGAGGACACAATCTACCATGGAAGCTTAAACAAAGATCAAACAAAGATGTGATAAGGAAGAAAGTTTATGTCTGTCCTGAGCCAAGCTGTGTTCATCACCATCCCTCAAGAGCTCTTGGGGACTTAACGGGAATCAAGAAGCATTTCTTCAGAAAACATGGCGAGAAAAAATGGAAATGTGAAAAGTGTTCGAAGAAATATGCGGTGCAATCAGATTGGAAGGCTCATTCTAAGACTTGTGGCACTAAAGAATACAAATGTGACTGTGGAACTCTCTTTTCTAGGTAAAACCTTTCATCACAACATTTAATTTTATTTATTTAAAATGCATTTGATGAAACTTGTGCATTCATACTATAGTCTAAGGTTATATGTTTTTTACAAGGAAGAAGACAAAGAGTGATGGTGATGAAACTTTAGATGTGTGGTGTAATGTGAAAATGAGTGACACATATAGTATATGGTACCATCTGTTGTGATTATGAGTAGTTTCATTTAATTTTGAATAGGACAAAAGTGGTAATTAATTAAGTAGCTCAAAGAATCTCCATTTAAACAACTATTTATTATTGTGGTACTTCTTTTTTAATTTAATTTGTTATATTCATGAAAAAATACTTTTTTTCTTTCTTTCTTGAGTCCTAATATAGAAATCATTTATACGGTTACATTTATTGCATATTGATTTATCATCTTATTATTCACACGTGACACACCCCACAAATAATACAACATGCATTAGATGGACCTACAAACCTCACAAAAGTCTTATTGTTTTGTTGATTAATTTGAAAGTAATTTTAATTTTTTGGTTTATTATGATTTGTGGAATATTTGCAGGAGGGATAGTTTCATAACTCATAGAGCATTTTGTGATGCATTAGCCGAAGAGAGTGCAAGAGCCATGCCAGACTCTATTATGCTCCAACCTTCTTCTTCTCCTTCTCATCATCATCAAACACAACAAAACATCAACTTCTCTTCCTCGTCCCAAAACATCATCACCAACAATAATCTCCAGGGCCATGAGTTTCCTATGAAGCAAGAAGAACCACATCATCACTTCCAAAACATCCCTTCTTGGCTTGCCTCATCAAACCCTAACCCTAATGGCAGCAATGGTAATTTGTTCCCTCTTGCTCCTTCTTCTGCAACCACCGGAAGATCCAACTTCCACCACTCATCTCCGGCCATGTCAGCCACAGCTTTGCTCCAGAAAGCAGCTCAAATGGGTCCCACAAAGTCAACAACTACTCCAGAGGAAGAAGAGAGGTCCTCTTCAAGGTCAAGCTATAATAACCTGATCACGACTACAATGGCGGCGATGATGACGTCACCATCTGAACCTGGATTCGGATTTCAAGACTACTATATGATGAACCATCAACATCACGGAGGAGGTGGAGCTTTCAATGGTGATTTTGTCCACGGAGAAGACAAGAACGACGTCGTCGACCACGGTGGAGGAGAGACGAGGGATTTCTTGGGGCTAAGGTCGCTAATGTCTCACAACGAGATTCTAAGTTTCGCTAATAATCTTGGCAACTGTATCAACACTTCTGCTTCAGAGCAACAACAACAACATAGCCATCAAGATTAATAGCTAGTATAACACTACACGCATATGTATAGAGATTTTTATATAAAGTTAAATTATATATATATTAAATGTTCTCGATCGTAAGGATAATCATCACCGTGCAGGAAAGTTTATACAAAATAATTAGGTTTATAATTTTGTTTCATGTTCGTGTGTTAATAATCTTTTATGATGTCTCATGAAATGGTCAAAGTGAAGTCAACATATTTGTTAGGAAAGCACTTCTTTTTGGTTCTAGCTCCTCCGCACATGCAAAAGACGCACGTGTAGCAAAATTTAGTCTATCACAACCACATATACGATATGTTAAATAGTTATCAACTAACAATATTAAAAAGGAAAAAATATCAAAAAAATCGACAAATTTTTTAAAATGTTAAAAAATATGTTAATTATAATGTAAACAGTTTAAATCCAATTGTTTTGACTTTTAACGTAAATATCCGTTAATCCGTTATCTCAAACCACTTAATTACTTGTATAAAAAATATATTATTTTTAATGAGTATTTTTTTTTTTTGTATTCTTAAAAATCGCTTTTTAAAAAAATATATATAAAAATCTCAAATAAAAATATGTACATGAGATTTATTAATTATAAATATTACAATAGATTGTAAAGGTGTAATTTACTTTTATGAGCCTTATTTAAAAAAAATATTATTTATAAAGATTTTTTTAAAAGTCTAAGGTGTAACTATTATCAAACTAAAAGTTTTTTCCAATTAAAACTTGTATATAGTAGATAACACAATAATTATTTAATTATTTAGAAGAAGTTAAAAAAAAAAACATTTTGTTTTCTGTTGATTAGTCTTTGGCACAACAACAAATGTTGCCATGAGCTCTAGGACTGGCTTGGCATAATCCAATGGTCGAAGGTGGGAAGTCAGGCGGTCCACATTGACTCTTACAGTCTTTGTTACTAAAACATGGACCTTTGTAGACACACTGTGAAGGATGATCACCATTCTCTCCTACATCTATTAATTACAACACTTAAAACAAAATTATAAGGACAGAAATATGATCCTTGATTTTATAAGATGTGATTTGGAAAAATCATATTACCTTTTGATATGGAAGTAACTAGGAGAGAACATATGATGAGGATGACTACAAATTGAAGCTTTGACAATGCCATTTTGTTGGTAAAGAGCAGCAAGAGCATGCCTATAAATACGGGAGAGAATGTCAAGTTTAATACCAACATTGTTTATTGTGTTGTGATTCCTGTCTAAATAAGTGGCTCAAATATTTGAAAAAGTAATAAAAGTCTTACCTATCAAAAGAAAAGATATCTACTATATATTAAAATGCAAGATTATTTTGAATAAACATTTAATGTGATGATATATATACATACCATTAAAGAATCAACAAAATTTTATTGTTTAAAAAATGTTGCCAAACAAAATCTCATCCTACTAAGTCAATTTAATATATATATAT
>OVAY01002582.1:0-16670 GCA_900406395.1 Kernera saxatilis | reverse complement strand
GCGTTGTCCAGATCTCAGCAGCGGTTTGAGTTGTGGACAGGAGAGGTTGAAGAGAGACTGATATCGCACCGAGTAAGGCACTGTACACCAGTTTGTCTTGCCTTTTCCAAAAGGTGTATGCAGGATTGGTGGTGACGACATCATTGATAGTGATTGTTGGCGGCGGCACAATCACTGATCCATCAAGGTAGCCGGCAAGGTCATATCCATCAAGCAAAGCATGGACTTGACGGCTCCACATTAAAAAATTGGTGGCGGTGAGCTTAGTAACGTTCGCCATATTGACGTTAAGAAGATTTTGTGTGTCAGAGAGGACCACTGTTTCAGTAGATGAGGCCGGTGATGACATGATGAAAAAGGAGATTGGAAAAAGGATCAAAGAAAACGAAAATTTGAAAGAGAAGATGGCGGCCGTAAGTTTTGAATTTAGGTTTTAGGTATCGTAGGCTCTGATACCATGTATAATTAAAGACTTAATTATTATTAGACTTGAGGTTACACTATATATATACATACAAAGGAGTCTAGGTATTATACCAAATGACACTTATGTCCTTTATATTCTACAGTTTGGGCGAACGTAACTTGTGAATTGGGATGTACAAGCTCGAACTAGAGCCAGCATTATTAACTATATAAACTTAATTCCAGTGGATTGCCGGACAAGAGAACTCGGCATGATTAGAATTTCATATTGAGACATGATCATGTTAAAACTCTCCATCTCAAACACAAACGAACATTGAAAACTACTCTGCTATTCTTCCTTTGTTTTATACACAAGAGTGTTAATCGAGAAAGAGAGTGAGTTTAGCTAATAAAAATCGTGATTTTATCATGTCTAACCTTCACATTTATTTTCGTGTGTACGCATTTGTAAGCTAATTACAGATGAATGTGATAAATTCAGTTAAACATCAATAAAGAAGTGTGTTTTGTTTGAAAAAAAAAAACAATTTATGCGTAGGGAAGGGCTCTCCAAAAGAAAAGAAGCTAAAACTGTGTGCATAAACTAGTTACTAGAACCAAAGGGTTTGTCATTAACACAAAAACGGCGCTCTTTGCAACTCCCGAGAGGTAGAACGACAGGATGTTTTCGGGTCTGGCGGACCCTAGAAACTTGAGGAATTAATTGAAGCCATCTCGGTTTTTCTGTTTTGGTGTGTGCTTGCCTAATTGCTCCTGTACTGCTCCTCTGTCGCCGAGATTCTTCTTCTACCTTGAAAAACCCTAAAGATAAGCCACTGCGAAAGCCACTGTATTTCCCCTTTCACAATTCCTCCAGCCGAATCTCGAATCCAGTAATGGCGGCTTCGGCTGCCGCGACAGCCAGAGCGCAGGCGCTCTCTCTCCTCGCCGCTGCCAACAACCACGGCGATTTGGCTGTCAAGCTCTCGTCTCTCAGACAGGTGAAGGAGATATTGCTGTCGTTGGAGCCGTCTCTGTCTGCTGAGATTTTCCCCTATCTCGCAGAACTCCACTTGTCGCGTGAAATTCTAGTTCGCAATTCCCTTATCGAGTGAGTCCTTTCGAAAATTATACGCTTCGTACCTCGTTTTACTTTCTTCTTCCTCCCCGGCTGCTTTTTCCCCTTGCTCTGCACGAATTCGTTGAGGATTTATATTTTCTGGCGTGTTTAGGGTTCTTCTGTATTTTTGGGATATGCCTCAATCTGGAAAAAAGTTTGATCTTTCCAAACCCAGCTTCTCTTTTTTTCCCTCAATTCGGCGTGATTCTTTGTTTTTGGTGGGATGAATTTGAAACCTCCACCAATATGGTCGATATCAGTCGTCCATCACTGTTCTAGTGCTAAGCCATACTCTTTAATTCCCGTCGCATAGTTTTCGCAAGCACTGTTAAATTAGTTAAGAGCTTAGTCTCTTTATTTTGGGATGGACCAACTTACTTCTGTAGCTATTTTTGGTGATTAATTTGTCTGACAAGTTAAGTGACTGGTTAAACAATTCTTTTGGGTGACAGGATCATTGAAGAGGTTGGTTTGAGGATGCTGGAGCATTCTTATGTTCTAGTCACTGTCTTACTAGTCTTAGCAAGGGACGAGGATCCAATTGTTGGAAAGAAAGCTATTTCTGTCGGCACAACTTTCTTTTGCAGAATCTTGGAGGAGATGGCAATGCAGGTCCATACTGTTTCTCTAGTTGGATATGTTTTCATTCGCATATGCTATTTTGAAACTCTTTTTCTTCAGCTCTTAGCGAAATAAATACATTTGTAGTTAATAATTACCAGTGAAAGTATTTTACATACTCGTAGTTGCCTTTGAGATTGAACTAAATCCCATGGAATCAGTCCTCTTGTTTTTCAAAACTTCGGTTGTTTTATGTTGGTGCTACTTATTTGACAATTTAAGGTAAGCCTCATAAGGCTTTAGGGTAACATGAGTTAGTGAAGACAATAAAGCAGATGCAAGCTTGGTAATTCTCTGTTTAAGTTTTTGTTGGATTTCTTATCCCTTTCCCTTACTTTTATTCTGAATTGGTGTTTATTAGTTAGTTTTATATGTTAGTAGAACTTTGAGATCTTTGTGGGTGTTCCTGTATATTCACCACAGCATTGGACATGATATTTAGCATTGAAATTCCCTTTTTCTCTCACTGATATGTGTTATCCTGGATGATTTCTACAGTTTCATCATCGTGGTAAAGTTGATCGTTGGTTTGGGGAACTATGGACATGGATGGTTAAGTTCAAAGATGCGGTCTTTTCTACTGCATTGGAGGTATGCTGGCTGTGTATAGCCTCTTATATTTGTCTGTCTGTTCCTCTCATGAGGTATGGTCTTTGGTTGAGTATTTGTTCTGCTTCTCTGTCAAGTCAAGGTTCTCTAACTTAAGTCTGCTGCTTCTTTCATGATAGCCTGGCTGTGTAGGGGTGAAAGTTTTGGCTCTAAAGTTTATGGAGACATTTATTTTGCTTTTTACTCCTGATGCATCTGATCCTGAGGAATTTTCCAAAGAAGGTATTGCGTTCTAATCATGCAGTGTTTTTTTTCCTGATTATATTGTACGAATCTGGAATAGCACAATACTGATTTGTTCATTTTGTTTCTGGCATGTCAACTTTTCCTATTCTACTACAGGAAGTAGACAGATGTTCAACATTTCCTGGGTTGCTGGCGGTCACCCCATTCTAAATTCAGCAACGCTCATGTTTGAAGCAAATAGGACATTTCGTATCTTACTAGATTTCGTACAGTCGGCTGGTCGTTTAGCGGGTGCACTGACGATAGCTGTTGTTAGTTGGTATGTTTCTGGATGCATCCCACTATTCTTGCGTATTCACTTTTCTTTGTATTCTTCATGATGTTAGTTGTGCTTGGTAACCTGTTAAAAGTTTTTGCTATCCCACATTGGTAGTTGAAATTATGTTGGTTATTTTGTCCCTCAGTGTGCTGATTTGTTGATTAATTGTTCAGACTACTCTATTTCTAACAACACTCATGAACCTAACAAAGAGTGAATTTGGCGTGAGAAATATCTACTCCCTTACTAGGGGTTTGCCTGAGTATGTTTGTTGGTGGTATTTATCTGCTTTCTACTGAAAAAAACGGTTTATAAAAAATCCATAGTACTACATGAGTTTCGAAGCTGTAAGATCATCTTAGTTGGGACTGATGCTAGCTAGATCAAAATGATTGCCCATGATTTTTTCTTTATCCTTATATATTGTGTTTAATTCATTGTTCTTGCAAGTAAGTTGATATAGGGGCCTTGGTGCTCTTAAATTTTAGTTACTTTTTGCTATGTTTCTGCTTTGTTCTTCTGTTTTTTTTACATTGTATAGTACATAATGTGAAAATAATAGTATTCTTTTGCATAAGCTTTATGTGTGCCTCATGTTGTGAGATACAACAATAAGCAGATGATCTTCCACTTATAAGTAGTTTCATGGTCAGGCTTGGCCATCCTGATTGCATTACTAGTGTGTCTTGAATCAAATAAGCTTTGTGAGACGAATTACATCAGGGGAAATAAACTGCTGTTTTCCATTTTTTATGTGCTACTAAACTTTTGGCTGAGAGAGATAAAGCATGGAGACAGGTTATAGCTCCGGTTCCATCCCTATGATATAGTTGCAGCTAACTGAATCATAGTCCGGGGGAAAAATGGCTCGGTTGAAGCTGCATCAGTTATCAGATATTGACACTTACCTGAGTATATGTCGGCTGGCGCCCGCATTTTTTTGGGTACTGTGGAGCTCCAATATTCAAGTGATAAGGACATCAAACAACGGATAGAATGGTCAGCTCTAGTAGTTAGAAATGCTGTTTCCAAGTAGCGCGGAAACATGGTAGAGGAAAGTTTTATTTGGTTATGTGAACTGGATGTATATAATATACTTATGATTGTTATGTTGGGATATTAAAAATGTATACACTACAGTATAACGGTTTACGCAGAGTATAATTTGGCAATAAGAGATTTCTTTATGCTGAATTCTAGCCTAACATTTTCTTGCACCGTGGTTTAGCCTTCTGCTATGATGAATGTTTCTTCTCCATATATAGGATTAGGTGGATATTTGATATGGATGATCATGAGTTGAAAACATTTTGCTGCTTGATCTTATATTATGTCTTGCTCTTAAGATGGACGTAGAAAGTTTTCTCATGGTTGTTATTGTCCAGTAGGTGGCATATCTCTAGTCACTTTGAACTATCAAGGTTCCTTCATCTGTTTGGGAGCACCTTCAGCTTAATTTGGGAAATCATCTCTGCTTAGCAGACTAATTTGTCATTTTGACATATTCTTCAAAAACTAGTAAATTACCTAGCAGATGGTTGTTTTTGTTTGAACTGATATTACCTTTTAATTTCTGGGACCACTTATCTTTCTAGAAAGATCAATGTTAAACCCTGAGAGGAAAGACATTGTCCAGAGAGATGGTTTTGATTTTTTCTTTCGGTTTTACTCAACTTTTTATTGATAGAGTTGTCTTAAAGTAAGAAAAATGTTAAAATAGATCAACATATTGTAATGGTAATAATTAATCCTTTTGTGCTATGTAAATCTTTAGTTTGTAATTGGAGGAAATCTTTAGGATATGCTAGCTTTGTAGAGATTTCTTTAGTTGATATGTTTCCAGGACAGAACTTCTGACTCCTCAAACTGTGATAATGGGATATGTAAAAACTTAGTTTGAGCAAAGTTTTATTCTGTTAAGGAGCTTATAGGTGGTGTTGTGTGCTGCAGAATCATGAGCAAAGTTTCTCACAGGAATGGTTGTTCAATTAAGTTATATTCAAACTCTTGCATCTTTTACGCGTTGGATAATTGCATATGTTAAAAGCAGCTTCTTGCATAGGAAGAACCTGAGGGAAGTTTCTTTGACGACAGTATGGTTCTTTTGTTTTGTGAGATGTGCAGTGATTCATTAGGACATGCTTGTAGGAGCATATCTGAACTATTTGCAATTTTGAATATGTCCTATGTATGCACTGCTCTCTTACCTGACAGTAGCTTATCTTTCACAGTCTTGCGGTGGTAGCAAGGAAGAGGCCTGTCCACTACAACACTGTCCTTTCTGTTCTGCTGGATTTTCACCCAAATCTTGAGACGGTCAAGGGGTGCCATGCTGCAAGCGTTCAGTATTCCATTAGAACTGCCTTTCTGGGATTTCTTAGATGTACTTCCTCACCTATGATAGAGGTAGAGCGTTCATACTTTTATGTTTTATTTCTCTCTTACTCCTCAACTCTACCTTGTTTTTTTCCTGAATAACACTTGAAATCATTATGAAACATCAATTCCTTGAAATCATTATGAAACATCAATTCTAAGTATCTTTATGCTAATGAAAATATTGTTTTGGGTTGCTTTTTTTTGTCATCTAATTCTCATTATAGTCTCTACTGAAATCCACTGCTCAGTTTATTGATTCTTGTTTTATATTGATCCATTCGTTAGAGGTTCTATTGGTCCAACTGTGTTTATAGCCATAGCGACCTGTCTTGCGTATAAATGCTGGAAACAAAGGACCTTTCTGGGAATATTCAGTCGTATTTCATGGAGTCAAGCTCCCTCAGTCAGAGAAAATGCTTAATTGTTTCAGCCTTTCTGAATAAATTGTCAACCTTTTATGTTGTTATATTGTTTGTCTATTATAGGAATGTGCCACGCCTTATTTCCGCCAGATGTGTCATTCATTTTTGTTTTTAAAAAGAAAGTTTTCAATGTCTACAAGAAAAATATATGTTATTCAGTGTCATTTCATGGAGTGAAGCCTTGTAAAGAAAAGAGTTGAAAGAAATGTTCGCTTGATCAGATTATATATCAAAAGTATCATATGATGTCCTTTCCTTTTTGCTGATATTTTTTTTGTTACTGAGCTAGTTTAATTTTTTATGCATTTATAGTCAAGAGACAAGCTTCTTAGAGCATTTCGAGCAATGAATGCTGCAGATGTTGCTGATCAAGTTCTCCGTCAAGTTGATAAATTGGTCAGAAATAATGAGCGTGCTGCACGTGAAAATTGGTCAGGCAAGGTAATAGTTTTTTTTTTAATTGTTTCTTCTTTCCTACTCTTCTATAGCTCTGCATCAGCTTTGATCACTGTGACCAGTAATGTCTCATGATGAACCTACTTTTCAGAATAACCAGGCGATTAATCATCAAAATTCTTGGGATTTGTCGAAGAAACGAATAATGCCCCAGGGTGAAGATGATACAATCAATGGAGAGGTTGCTCCGAAGCGCTTACGCCATAATAACATGCATTTGACTCCGCAAGTTCAAACAAGTGATTCTCCCCAGGGACCTGTCTCTATCAATGGCATATCCTCTGGTAACCATCCCTCGGACAGTGAGTTGACTCCAGTGGAACAAATGGTTTCAATGATTGGTGCTTTGCTTGCTGAAGGAGACAGAGGGGCTGCATCACTTGAAATTCTCATTTCTAAGCTTCATCCAGATATGCTTGCTGATATTGTAATAACAAGCATGAAACACTTGCCTAGCAGCCCTCCTACATTGACAACTTCACTGGCTACTCCAGCAGATATTGTGGTATCTTCTTCTATAAATTCCATGCGTCCTCCGGCTCCTCAGCCACAACTTCCTTTTGATCCAACCCTTCCTGCTGGGTCATCATTTTCCGATGTGCCTAGCCTGAATAGCGCGGTTGCCGACCCCAGACGCGACCCACGAAGGGTACAAACTTCCATTTGCTACTTGATTCTGTGTTGAATGTTTTTTCTCCAATATAACTTACACATATCTTTTCAGGATCCCCGTCGCATGGATCCAAGGCGTTTAAATTCACCTGTGGGACCAACATCACTGCCTGCAGGTGAGGGTAAAGAACCTGTCCAAGTACAGATGGAGATCTCTACCTTACTGAGCAAGCCACTTTCGGTTCCTGCTGTCATGGCAGGGGCTATTAGTTCAGTACATCCAACAGCAGTAGAGCGTAGCCAAAACAAGGTGATGGGAAGTTCAGTAATCAGAATAATTGATCAGCCTGATTGCAGAGAGGACTTGTTGACTGTTCCCAACGAGTGTGTTTACCCCTCGACGGGCAAATCATCTTTAGATGTTCCACTATCTCCTTGCAGGGATGATGAAGGCATCAGAGAAACAAAGTTTTCAGGTTCTGAAACAAATTGTGATTTGGATCTGGTCTCTATCCCAGATTTTGATCAACATTCTCCTTCAGCATCAATCCCAGATTTTGATCTATATCCCCCTGCAGCATCAAACATTACTGCAGCAGAGGAAAGCTACCGAGAGTTGGCATCTGTGCCATCGTATGTTGAACTTACCACAGAGCAAAGCAAAACTGTAGGAAAGTTGGCTATTGAACGGATAATTGAATCAAATAGACATGACTGTGGATTTGATTGTAACAAGATTCGCATGGCATTGATCGCCCGATTGATTGCCAAGGTGAGTGCCTCTTTGATACTTGTTACTTGTGGTTTTGTTGTCAACTCTAGCTACCACTTCTCCATCATTTGGATTTATCCATATGGAATCCTATTTTCAAGTTCTCCTTTAATTCTTTTGTTTACAAGCATAAATATTATTTATGATACTATCTTTCCAGATCGATGCTGGCAATGATGTTGCAACCATACTAAGAGAGCACATTAGTGTGGATCATCGAGAATTCAAGGTACTAGAATATTATTGCAATGATCCTCAAACTTGGCTGTCACTCTTCTATTTGGATTTGGATTTTGAATCTCTTTTTCCATATGTCGAGAGTGTATTGGCTGTCATCAATATTGTAGCATCTTAAGAGTGCATTGTTACAGTGCGAGTATTTATGTCTCTGCATAAACTTTTTCCTCTCCAACTCTCAGTAATCGAGAGTCTACCATATGTCTAGACGAACCCCTGATCTGTTTGCTTCTTTGTTTCTAGGGGCATGAACTTGTTTTACATGTTCTGTATCATCTGCATTCGATGGCGAATCTGGACACAGATGAATCCACTTCCTATGCTACTGTTTATGAAAATTTTCTCATAGCAGTGGTGAGCATTTACTCAACTTTTTCCATTTCTTGTTTCTGAATCTCGCTTATTAAGATACTTGATGTAGGCAAGATCATTTCTGGATGCTCTTCCTGCTTCCGACAAGTCTTTCAGTAGACTTTTTGGAGAAGCTCCTCATCTACCGGATTCTGCCATAAAGTTACTGGACGAACTCTGCTCCACACGTCATGACCCAATTGGAAGAGAAATCTGTGATAGTGAACGTGTTACACAAGGGCTTGGTGCTGTTTGGAGCTTAATTTTAGTGCGTCCAAATGAGCGAAAAGCATGCTTAGCTATAGCATTGAAGGTAAGAATTTGTTGCCAAACTTTATTATTTCTGTTTCTTACAAGCCTTGTCACATTGTAGTTATATTATAGTCTCAGTGATGGAGAATATGGGAATTCAAATAATGTAAGTTTTAAAGAGGCTAGTTAGTTCCTTCCTCAGAAATTAAATCTGTATATGTTGCCTTTAAAATTCCCAATCGAAGCCTACTAGTCCTACAAAACAGTTGCAGCATATTAATCTGTTGCTAGAATTTGGTCAAGTTAAGCTGTTTATTGTTTACAGCAATGAGGATTTTCCAACTCTATTTATCTTAGTTTACCACGTAGAAGACCTCCTGTCGCTTGTTGTAAGTTTCTTTTCATCAGGACATGGGCTGAACTTTACCCTGTATACAAATTACGTTATGAAGTTCTGAAACTTTGATATTGGGATAACTATGACGAGAAAAATATGGATTTTGGTTGATTGAAGAATGTACATATAATTGCAATTACATAAGCATTGTGTTCTGATCTCTAAGCTCCAGAAAGGAATGTATGAGCTAATATACATTAAAAGAATGCTGTTCTTGAAACTTTCTTTTTATCTTCATACTTAAATTCATGGCCATATAGTCCTATCGATTTTTCCATGTTGCTCACGCATGTTTTAATCCTGGTATGGCAGTGTTCTGTTCATTCTGAAGAAGACATCCGTGCAAAAGCCATCCGACTTGTGAGGAAATTAGTCCCAGATAGCAATATGGTTCTTATTTACTGTTGGTACATTAATTCTAATTTATATTTCTCGAATGCATCCAGGTCACGAACAAACTATATCACCTAACATACATATCAGACCATGTTGAGCAATTTGCAACAGATATGTTTCTGACAGCTGTGAACTCTGAGACAGATCTCTCACAGACTGGATTTATTGCGGAAGGAATAAAAACAGAGGTAATAGCATATAGTCTGGTAGTTGAGTGAGTATCATTCTTGAAAAGACAGTAAGGTTCCAAAAGCCAATAACAGTTCTCTTGAGGGCGTTTAGCTTAGTTCCCTTGTGAGGATTACCTAGTCAATGCAATGGGCATGCTTCAGTTTATAAACCTGGACTTTTTTTGTGGGTTGATTAGCTGACACTTATTTTCAGGCTAAAAATCAGATAACTTCGACTAGTGACTCTCCATTGTCTGGAACCTCCGACATTCACTCTCAGCAGGATCTACAAATTTCTCGTGATGTTTCTGTTTTATCATTATCTGAAGCTCAGAGACTAATTTCTCTGTTCTTTGCTTTATGTAAAAAGGTTTGCTCCTAATTCTCAAAATATTCTCTATCCTGAAATATTCCCGTGGTTCTGATAAATACTATAATTTTGTCCAGAAACCTAGACTCCTTCGACTTGTCTTTGAAGTTTACGGGAGAGCTCCAAAAACAGTAATTCAGGTGAGTTAGTCTCCCTCCCTAATAAACCCTCTTGCCACTTATGTGCATCACGTGTGGCATGGTACATAAATACATAAAAAGGATTTGATAGGATATTTCTTATATGCATCAAATGTGTTTTTCGATTTTTATGGGAGTAAAAGATATTCATAACATCAAATTGACTTATTTTGGTAACTTTCTGAACTGGTTCAGGCTTTTCATCGACATATTCCTATCCTGATACGAGAATTAGGTTCATCTTATATGGAACTGCTCCAAATAATATCTGATCCTCCTAAGGGTAGTGAAAATTTACTGACATTGGTAAGTGGTTTATGTGTTTCCTTGTATTAAATCCACGTTGGCCTCAGAAGTATTGAATCACGCTGTTGTTTATTTTTTATGTCAAGGTGTTGCAAATATTGACACAAGAATTGGCACCTTCGGTGGAGTTGATTGCTACTGTAAAGCATCTATATGAAACGAAGCTAAAGGTTTGATTTGTTATGAAGAGCTCTCTCATATCTTTTTCTTGTGTGTATATATTTCTGAAAATCAAAATTGCAAATCCTTACAAAACAAGTTGTATTCTGCAGGATGTTTCAATTCTTATTCCATTGCTTTCTTCACTCACTAAAGACGAGGTTATTTTCTACATTCTTTCCATGGATTCTGCTGGTTCCAGTTTCCACTACTTTACCCCTGAAGGGAGATGAAAATGCTTGTTATTTTGCCTATCCGAAAATGTGGAAATAAATAAGACCTGTTAGCCATGGAAGAATTCTGAAAATTGTGTGGTCCTTTACTGGTGGATGCAAAAATGATGTTTGTAGAAGTTCCTTATTTTTATGACAGACATTCTTTTTGTAACAGGTTTTGCCCATCTTTCCTCCCCTTCTTAATCTTCCACCTGATAAGTTCCAACTTGCACTTGCTCATATATTACAGGTATCTGCCTATTCTCACGGTCCATCCTTTAATTGTTTTCTTACATGTGTTAGAACAATGTTTCATGCATCGTTGCTTTTCGTTTTTTTTTATTTGAAATTCTTACGGTGATCTTTTTCGTCTGAGAAGTGGTGCTCTCTCTGACGGAATATATACTTTCTTCCGCTGTAACAAGTTGTCAGATCCTTTTTGTTATATCTGTGATAGGGTTCTGCTCACACCGGCCCTGCCCTAACACCTGCCGAGGTACTAATTGCTATCCACGATATTGTTCCTGAGAAGGATGGGCCACCACTGAAAAAGGTATTTCCTGATTTTCCATCGTGTTTCAAAATACTTTTGAAGGGCCTTGTTGCCTGCACTTGTTTGCTCGAAATCTAGTACTAGATCTACACTGCTGTGTACCTTTTCCTGTTCAAATACTTTCTTTACCATCACTATCTCTTTCGTGAGGTGAGGTCATCCAGAAATTAGTTGAGAAGAGGTGGGTCGGGAGAGATGGTTATAGGTTTGTACATCGATTACATAATTATAGGAGAGTTCAATCAGCCTTCTTCTTAGCTGAATTAATCTTGTCCTAATTCTTAACAAGTCCAAAGAATGATGGTAGCGTGAAGCATCCCCGCAATTATTATGTCAAATGCCCTTTTTATTTCCTGCTATTTACTCCCAAGCAAGATAAGCTTTGCACATTAACTTCTGTCCATGCAAGCTGTTTATGCGAATATCGATGATGCATCTCATGTCATATTATGTTATAGGAGGCTAGAAAACTAGTGGCAACTAGCGATTGTCAGCCTTGATATAGACCTGATTAATCTGTTTGCCCATGGATCCTTTATGAAATTTAGCAAGTGTGCTAGCTGTTCTATCTATACTTTCTCTCCTATTATCAGAGTCTCATTTGGCTGTGTTTTGTTTTCAGATAACAGATGCATGTTCAGCTTGCTTTGAACAACGCACTGTTTTCACGCAGCAAGTCTTAGCAAAGGCCCTCGGTCAGATGGTATGTCAACAGCTAACATATCATAGAAACGAACTACTGATTTACATCTGTAATACTTTTTGGTTTCAGGTTGATCGGACACCTCTGCCTTTACTCTTCATGAGAACAGTAATTCAGGCAATCGATGCTTTTCCAACACTGGTAAGTGTCGTACTGGTAGAGTTAAGAACAAAGTGACGTAAAAACCCAAAAGCTCTTTGTTAAAACTGAATCAAAGTAACAGATATAGAATTTGAAAACACCCAAGAGAACTGCGTTCTTTCCCTCGGCCTAACCCTATAAAACCTCCGAAGCTCTCTCTAGTTTGGATGGGTCTCACATACGAGACTCATCCTCATTTACAATAAAAAGTAGTAGTAGAACACTCTAGGAAAAGGTAATAAGGAAATGTAAACCGTCTTAAATCAGGAAATAGAAAGTATATGTATCACGCACACGATTATCTGAAATTCTGTGGTTGCTATCCAAGAGGACTAACATCTAGGTAGTTGATTTGGCATGAAAAAAATGTATAGACAACGGTGATCATGAGCTTAACTAGGGTGATGAAGGTTGAGGTTGAGGTTGCATTCCCTTTTTTGTTCTTTTTTTGTTTCACAAGAGGTTGCATTGTCTTATATTTAGAAGTTTGAAGACCTGGCTGTCTCTGAAAATTCCAATCGAAACCAAGCTATCCAATGTGATTTTGTTGAATTATTCTTATATACATGGAGGAAGATTCTTTTGTATACACACTTAAAAAAAAATCCAAAAGGGGACCCAGAAATCCAAGCTTCCATATTGAACTGAAACTACAATTGAGTCTATGCTATGTTTAGTTGAGAAATGACAGGAAAATACAACAAAATCGTTTCTCTAAAGTATTTGATTGAAGTTATAGGTCAAACTCTGGATTATTTTGGTCAAAGTAAAGGCATTTCTGATTTTTTTGTCCAGGTTGACTTTGTCATGGAAATCCTTTCCAAGTTGGTGAGTAGGCAGGTGAGTATTAAGATCAAACAAAAGAATCAGCTTTGATATTTATTTTCCGTCTGGTGTGGACCGTGTGGTTATGAAGGAATGTCTTGCCCTGTCTTTTGGATACAGATTTGGAGACTGCCAAAATTGTGGCCTGGCTTCTTGAAATGTGTGTCTCAGACACAGCCACATTCTTTCCCTGTTTTGTTGGAGGTACAAGAATTGTGATAGAAGAATATGTGAGTTTAGTATATTCACGGGAAATCCAAATAACTCTTTAAAAATTGTTTTGCAGTTACCAATGCCTCAACTAGAAAGTATAATGAAGAAGTTTCCTGATCTAAGACCTTCTCTTACAGCTTATGCGAATCAGCCAACTATTAGAGCTTCTCTACCAAAGTACGTCCTCTAAATCAAACAGACACTTGGTTATCCAGTCTTTTTTAAGTAGAAACAACATGTCAGATGCTGAATCTTGATGCATGTTTTACCAGTTCAGCTCTTTCAGTTCTTGGGCTTGACGATGGGCTAGATTCGCGGTCACAAATGCGCCCTTCAGATGCAACTTCTTCTATTCATGGGGCAGCCTTAACGTGACTCCCGCTAGAAGAATTTGGACAAGTTGAAGTTGTTTGGAGGAGACAAAGCACAGATACTTAAATCTTGTGTCAATGGCTCGAGACTGGCTACCACACGTATATCTGACTACTGCTAACTACATGTGTTTGCGATTAGTAGCAAGACCAGTATGGTAGGCCAGCGTGTGTGGTCATTCATATTCTGTTATTTGTTGCCCTTTTTTCCGTGTATATTATTATAAAACTTCACCGTGGCCGTGAGAAGGGGTTCACTTGTAATCGCATCAACGTTGTTTCCTATAAAGAGAAGGTAAAGAGTTTTCAAAGTTTAGGATATAATAGATTCAAATGACCATATATCATCAATCAGCCATGGAGTTTACATGGATTCGAGATGGGTATGAGCCCATCACAATTCGAGACACCCTTAGATTACTGGTGGTGTTAAAAAAAATGCAAATTTACGAAATGATTGTGTTCGACTTTTTACTTGTCCATTGTTGTCTGGATTCGATGAAAACGACCGTGTGGCAGGACATGTATTGGAAAGCAATTCCACAGAGAAAATGAAAATGCCGTGGAATCATCAATGTCCGAAGGTAATATAATTCCATCTCATAGTGAAACTCCAAATCCAAAACATACCAAATTTTCATGGTCTTGAGTTCACGTTTTGCTTATAGTTCCTGAACACCCGACTTCAAAAGTTGAGAACCCTATAAATCTTACCAGTCAAAAGTTGTATCTTGAAACTATTTCACAGTTATGAGAGCTTCGAGATTCTTCTGGATCGCCCACCCTTGTGGATAAGGGACATCCCGGGCATCCAAGTGAAGATGCCAGTTCAGTATTCTCGAGCAAACTGGTGGAACACCTTCCATCTCGCTTTCATCTGCCACCACCTGCTCTATAAATGTTGTCTCCTGCTTGGAAACACACCATTGTCATGTATAAGATTACAAAGACAAATCCACAGAGAAGGAAAAAACTCAAACTCATACTTGGAAACCCTCCTTCACAGTGTCTAGCTGGCGCGTTGGATGTGAAAAGGGACGTCGCCACCTTTTAGGGTCCCAGAGTATAGTGCTGTTGAAAGCAAATCCCGACATATCAACATGGAACCTCCGTATTCTTTTACTCTTTTCGTTCGTGTGCCATCCAATTACGTGACTTCCGTTGCATACTGGACCTTCAAGGATCGCCTTGTTTTTGCTTTGCGCGAGCATCGCAACAGGCCAAGTTCCAAACCGGCTACACCAAATAAAATAAATAAGCACAACAAAATTAAAACGGGGGACAAATACTTCAGAAGAAGACAAGCTTTGGAAATCTAGCCACCAGCATTTACACTCGATTAGAAAAGAACGGAATGCTTAGTAAACCAAGACTAGGTACACAGAAAAGTTCAATAAAACCTTTTCCAATAACAAGGAATGATGTATTTTCTCAACAAAAAAAAACAAGACTGAGCACATGGAAGAGTAAAAATAGAGGCAGGCAGACAAAAGATCCCAGAGTTTGTTCATAAAACTTCAAATTCTCATTAGATTCAACATCAGTGTAATAGGTGTATGCTTCTGAAATGTGTATATTGGGTGTCGAAACATAGCACCAACAACAGTAGAATCACTGATACTGCACCACAAGTGAAGTCAATAGGGTCGGCTCAACTAACAACTCAAAATTGAAGCGCAGTCTCTCAACAGAATTGAAACGAACGATCTAATAACTCTATTTCTCACAAATTACCAGGAAGCACTTGATCCTACATTCCATCCATTACCACAAGGAAGAGTAAAGACCACTATTTTAGACTCACCTGATTTGTCTTAAGCTCTGAAACAGCTCAAGCGAGTAGATATTGTCATCATCAGCGAAGTAGACAATTCCATCGAGCTTGTGCAACTCGATATGTTCCAATGCAGTGTTTCTCTGGTGAACTCCTCTGTCCTTGATACTCGTCATGTTCCTCTTGCAAACCAAGTGCCTATACATTACTCCTGTCTTCCTCAGAATCTCTGAGGTTTCAAACGACGCCGAATTGCTCTCCACCACTATCCACAGTACAGGCGGCTCCACTAATCTCAGCGTTTGAGCAATCCTGTTCAAGTAATACGCCTGCATCGCCCGATTGTACGTTGGTGTGACCACAATTATGAGCTTCCTCGGCACAAAACTGAAATCCCCCTTCACCTCCTTCTTCCCAATCTCAGTCTCCGCCACGAAACTTACTCCATCTACGGCAACCTCTTCCCGTTTCCCGTTTTCCAGGCGTTCTTCAACGTTGGGCGGTTTGATCTCGAAGGAGAAGCGATCCGTAGCGTTCACATCTTCCATTTGCCCGTACGGTGTCATACCTAATAGGAATCCAAGAAGAAAGAAAGCGAGGAATTGGTAAAACGGTCGCCGCCATCCACCCCTGCGCGAGATTTTAGGATCAGACGTCGCTCCGGAAAGCTTGGTGAGATATGAGAGAAATTGCGATGAATTGTGTTTACTGCTACCCTTGTGAGCTGGGGATGATATAGACGAGGGCGAGAATGGTGCACCGCCATTCTCGTACGGACGATCGTGATACACCGGCGAGAGAGTTCGCCGGATTGAAGCCATCAGATTAAGTCACACTTGACATGCTCCAAATCAAACATTGAAAGAGATGAACAGCAATTTGGCAGAGATCGACAACAGAAGAGCACCAATTCGCAGGATTTCAAGCTCGAGTCGGAATTAGTAAGGTCGTGGGGGGCGATCTGGATCCGTCGCCGCCGAGATCTGGAGGAAAAGTTGCGGGAGAGAGAAGCGCAGGGGATGATTAGCACTCTTGTTTTATTGTTAAAACTTGAGAATTGTAATAGTTTTTATAGTATTTTTTAAAATTTATATAATTAGAAAAATGTTAAAAAAAATAGAGTCGGTTCTTAATTAAAAAATACAAGAACCGACTCTTATGTGCCACGTGTCTGATCTATATTAATTTGGATG
>OVAY01002581.1:0-16672 GCA_900406395.1 Kernera saxatilis | reverse complement strand
TCTTTAATCTATGTGCCAAAACCTTAAACATCTTTTATTATGAAACAGAGGAAGTATCATTTTGTTCTCAAAAAAAAAAAAAACTAACTTATCATTTTGAGGTGTTAGTGGTTTTAATTTTATTATAAAAAATTAATTGAAGTATTAGTGATTGAATTTTTGTTTAAACAAATTAACTGATAATTTTGAATTTTAAATACTATTGATTTCTGTTGTTGTTATGTTTTATCAATTTTAAATCAGAACTTATATGTTATCTCTTATCGTATTATTATTTCGTACCAATATTTTTTTTTTTTCGTACCAATACTTCTTATTACTTTTAATTATAATATCGGTATTTTTTTTTATCGTATTCGGTTATCTCTATTTTTATTGTTTTGTAACACTAATCAAATCAACTAATACATACATACACATGTTAGTGGAAAAATTGAAAGAAAAAAATTTCAAGTGGTGACTAAGACGATTGACGTCTGGAAAGAAATAAGAAAATGGAAGATGAAAGCTGATGAGGTTTTTTGTCGGCCAATATTTGGTTTTATCTTCAACTCATTTCTCTACGTGTCTTCTTTAATTCTCTCTTCACTAACGTGTCCTCATTATAAACTTACTTCGAAATTTCTAGAAATACCTTTGATATAATACCATAGACTATATACTTTTGATACTTGTTGTAAAGCTTTTTTATACCGTGCACTCTAAACATATACTAATCAAACCAATTATGTTCACTGCTTGTTTTTCTCTCTTTTTTGGGTTTACAATGATGCCCACGAAACAATTCCAAAAATGTAGTTTCGTATTAAAATCATCTAAATTTTACGAATAAAAGTAATTAATCCTGATCTGTTTAAACCAAGAACTGGACCAAAACCAAAACATGTGATTAAAGGAAATAATTTAGATTCAAAAAGAATACTTCTTTTAGTATATGTGATCCTTTAAGTCATTTATGTGATTAATACAAAGAGTCAAGTCTCTATCAATCGAAACATGGTTGTTTGTCTTAATAAGCAACTTAGCAATAGAATATGAAATAATCATCATGTTAGGAAATAAAATATTTATTAAGAGTTTGAATGATTGAATCAACTAACTGATTAAAGTATTCTTAACAGTTTATGAGTTATATAATTTGAGACTGCATCACGCGTAGCTATCGATACTTTTTTTACGTTATATTTCGTTTTTTTTGGGCATCCTTTTCAAACAATTAGAGCCATCGTTAAAGAATAAACATTGAGATGGTTTTTTGGTATTCTAGTTTTGTTTATCTAATTTTTGGTTTAGCATTTAATTCGATTTTTTACCTTTTAATTAATTATTAGAAATTTAATACCAAAAATCAATTTGGCTTGGAAATTTTACTTGTATTTGGTTATATTCTAGCTATCACTAGAGATAAAAATATAATTTTATAACAGATAGTTCTGATTTAGTTAAAATACCGTATTAACTGTTCAGTAACCAATTTTTATCAACTAATAAATGAATTTAGTTTGCTCTAAATAAGTTTAGTAGCTTTGTTCCTTCCACTATTCATCGCTAATAAAATTGTATGGCAAACTGTTTAGCTATATTTAAAATTGAAGATATTATTTTTCTAATTCCGTTTTTTTTTCCTGATTGAAAAACCAATCATAGAGTTTTATTTTAAATTATATGGGTGGTTAATTTAAAAATAAATTTTAACTTTTTTTTTTTTAAATAAAATTTAACTTTTTTTCAGTTTTGAGTTCCCTTTGTTTATTTGTTACGTCTCCCTTTTATTAATCCTAATAAGATTAGGCTTCAACGAAAACATAGTGTATTTCGTAGATGATTAGAGAATTTGATATTTTTTTCATAATCATTGAAAAAATTAGTAAAGAGATAGTAAAATTTTGGAGTACGAGGTTGCTTGGCAATTTCTGCAAATGCCACAATATCCATAAAAAAAAAAGACTTTTGGCCGTATTTTCAATATTCAATTTTGTCACCGTACTTTATAAAAACTTCCACTACCTTCAAAAAGTTTTTGTCTCTTTACCATCAATGGAAGGAGAACTACATCAAGAGTCGTCTAGACGGAAGAGGAGGAGGCAGCCACCGCAAGATGAAGGAGCTAGCGACGTGGCGGCGACGCCTACCCCGTTTAAGCCGTACAGAGGGATACGGATGAGGAAGTGGGGCAAGTGGGTGGCTGAGATACGTGAACCAAACAAACGCTCACGTCTTTGGCTCGGTTCTTACACAACCGCCGTAGCCGCCGCTAGAGCCTACGATACCGCCGTCTTCTACCTCCGTGGCCCGTCCGCACGCCTAAACTTCCCCGATCTCCTCTTCCAAGAGGAGGAGCAACGATTAGCCGCCGCTGCTGCCACCGACATGCCGGCCACTCTTATACGTGAGAAAGCGGCGGAGGTCGGGGCTAGAGTCGACGCTCTTCTCGCTTCCGCGGCTAAGTCGCCGCCTCCTTCTCCGCCGGTATTTGTTGAGAAACCCGATTTGAATCAAATACCCGAATCCGGAGATATATAGTAAAACTATACACAATATAAGCATCTAGTTTTTTTATTTAGGGGATTACAGTTACACATATGAAAGTATAGATATGTATACATGCATATAAAATATCGGTGAATTGTTATACTCCGATTTGCAATTCATGAGAAGGGAGTTTTAGTTGAAGTAGTAATTAAGGCATGTATTAATTTTAGGTGATTTTGTTATTCGCACCCTCTTCGTATTTTACTAATGTTTAAGCTTCAAAACTGTGAATATTATGAGCTTGATGTGATCTTCGGATTTAGAATCCCAATACATGGATTTTTATATATTTGATTAGCTTATCTTGAAGATATTCAATGAACTTCATCCCAAAACCTTGTACTCTACATTAAAGAAAATTCAATATTTATGTGCTTTCAACGTTAGTATCAATGAATTTATTTATTTATTTTTATGATTCGCCAATATCCGATGACTCGCCGTCAAGCGTGCAAGACGATAACATACATATTGCTTCTTCTTCTTTTTTCTTATGTGGAGAAAGTCAAAAGTAGTAAAAACATTTATTTAAAGGGTGTATTTGTGAGTAGGGTAATTTTTTTTAAATAATTTGAAAACTAGATAGTTTTTAAAATATATTTAAGAAATGAGTAGTTTTGTACTGTTTTTGAAATATAAGAGAATGTTGAGATTGTACTTTTTGTGAGATAGGAGAGAATGTTGAGAGGAGAATAAGACAAATTAAAAACAAAAGACAAGTGCCCTTCGTTGGTTTGTGATGAACTGAGTGTACAACTAACAGCAGTGTACATTGATATTGTGAAAAGTGGTGTACGATAAAAGAGTGGTGCAAATGAAATGGTGTACAAGATGATGTACGAATTCTTGTTTAAGATGGTGTACAACTATATGGTGGTGTATGAGATATGATGGTTAAACATTAATGTTTGTACATTGTCTTAAACATCACTTTGTATACTACCATGTTTCGTACACACTGGTGTACGGGATAGCGTAGTGTACAAGTACTAGTATTTTAAATTCATATTTTGTACACCACATTTTTAGTCATCATTGTACACCATCATATTTTGTACATGTACAAACACTAGTGTACGGGGTAGCGTAGTGTACAAGTATTGTTTTACCATCATATTTAGTACACTATATTTTATATCGTTATTGTACACTACATTTTACTATATTATTGTATACTGACCGCTGTTAAATATGTCAAAAATATACCACAATGAAGCTATTTAGATTCATATAAAAAATTTATAAATTAATATATGGTTGTGGTGACTTTTTAATTAAAAGTTTTAACTAAATCAAAATGCAAAAATTTAGGGGAAAAGGAAAAAAAAAGAAAAAAATAAGTGTTACACTCTCTCTCTCCCGCCGTGTATTTGAGGAGGGATATTTTTGTCATTTCCAAAAACACTCCTCTAATACACATCTCTATTAGAGAAACAGTAAAATCTACTCATTTCTCAAATATCTTTTTAAAACTACCCTGTTTTCAAATTACACTTTCTAAAACTACCTACATTCCTCCAAAACTATTCTTTAAATTCACATCTTTTTAGGAATAGTTTTCACTTCGTGTGTGAGGTCAGTTTACGTATCGAATGGCTTGTACTTTTTAGTGAATTAATTAATTGTCAAAAGTAGTAAAAACTATGCCTGCGACTAAAAGTAGAAACCCGAAACCCAAACCGAACCCGATCCGAAAAAAGGAATACCGAACCGAACTGGAACCGACAAAAAACCTGAACGGGACGTCGACCCTCATACCCGAAGAACCGAAACCGAACCCGAACTGAACCGACAACCGAATGGGTATCCGAAATACCCGAAATATAATTATACACTACAAATATTAGTGATATTTTCGGGTATTTGAGGGTTTTTTGGATAATTTGGATAGATTTTGGTGATATAATTGTAGTTTTTTCGGGTATTTCGGGTTTTTTTTTACATTTGAGTAGATTTGGGTACTTTAATTTAAATATTTTTCGGGTACTTCGGTTTTTTTGTTATATTTAGATACTTTCGAGTACAAAAATAATCAATCTGAACCGTATCCGATAAAATTTCGGTTCTTTATCGGTTCTCCACAAATATTTGAGAACCGACCCGAACCCGAAAAGACCCGAACCAAATCCGAACCGAAAATTTAAAATATCCGAATGGGACTTAAATTTCTATACTTGAAAATTCGAAACCTGAAAATTTTTATCCGAACCCGAACCGAGTACTCAAAATCCCAGGACTAGTAAAAACATTTCTTTAAATCCACTTCTTTTTAGGAATAGTTTTCACTTCGTGTGTAAGGTCAGTTTACGTATCGAATGGATTGTACTTTTTCGTGAATTAATTAATTTCTCTAGTCTAATACGATACATTGTCCGACAAAAATGAAGAATTCTGTCCTATAATCGTTAAATGTGCTAAACTCTCTAAGGGAAGGAGAAGGTCTTAACAAAGTGTGTTAAGTTAACCCGTGCGCCACATTAATTGGCTCACATGAGAACTCTAAATCTTGTAAAAGACTAAGATAACGTCGTATGTTCTTCCCTTTAGCTACCTCATACGATCTTGGTTGATTCTTGTTCTAACAGATCGAGAGCAAGAGAGATAGCACCATTGTAAAGAGAGCTCGAGTTTGAGCTAGTTCCGAAATCGATAAATATTCGTTGTCTTTTTTTTTTAGAACGAATCTTCGTTGTCTTTTCGTTTTCTTACTTTGTCTTTTTCAATCCATTCTTGCGAATCAGTTAAGGCGAAGATCGAAAAGGATAGATTCGGACAAAGAGTTTATTTTTTTAGATAAAGTGGCACAACATTTTTTTAGTTATGATCAAATTAATATTTTCATATCAAATCAATTAAGTTGTTATTATTAGTTTATAACTATAAAACCTTAAATTAAACATCCGAAATGGAAATCTAATTCGGAAAATCAGAGTTTATAAACGAAATCGAAATCAAGTAGTTTTGTAAGTCTTGTACTACGAATTAAACAATTCGCCATAGTATTTAAAAGAAGAAGGACAAAAGATAACGAAAATAAAATAAACATAACAAATTTATTATATGTATTTAGAATTAGAAAACTAAACATATCATCTAGGACTGGACATTTGAAAAGGTTCGGTTCGGTTCATAATAACATAAGTTCGGTTTAAAAATATTCTCACAAAACGAGACAGAATCTCAAGTTCAATTCGATTCGGTTTGGAGGTTTTGGTTAAGAAAATTATTGTCGAATGAAACCAAAATTTTTAGTTGTTTCAGCAATTTGGTTTTTTTTTTTGTAATGAATGTTAAACTATATTCAAACAAAAAAAAAAAGTCTTTACATCAAGTGCAAACATGTTTTTGAAAAAAAGAAATAAAAGAATTTAAGTAAGAGTAGAAAACCACGTTACAAGAGCATTCTCATAGCGATGGTCCTGCAGCCGAATGGTATTGATCCGGTTCCGAACTGTTTTATCAATCATCATTATCAAACGGGTTGCTGTAGTCCTATGTTCTCCATGTCGTCTTCCGTTTCTTTCCTTCCATATGTGATATATCAGTGCTTGGAAAGCATATCGCAGTAGAAAACCTTCAATAACCGGGAGGTGAGGGTTTGAAATAAGCAACAGAACTGCATCCCAATCATAGATGAAACGGTGGCGGAGAATTCCTTGCATGAGGCTCGACCAGATCTCCTTCGAATATACGCATGAAAAAAACAGATTACCTCGAGTCTTCGAGTTTCTGGTTGAATTTGGTTTTTCTTTCTAAAAAATTAAAATTGAAATTTCAACAATATGTTAACTAACTGGGCCAAACGAAAGTAAATGGTAAGCCCAATATTGATGTATAGAATTCATGTTTTGATCTTTTATATATTTTACATTCATTTAGAGTATTAGAATCTGTTCAAAGGTATAGTATAAAGTATAAACCAGTTTATTCACTTCTCTTTGATTTTTGGTTGTTTTGGTAGGTATAACACACAGACCTACGATTAGGTTTGGCATATTGATACTCAGAGTTTTAACCCTAAATAAATACTGCAAGTGCACATGCAATCACAATAGTATAGAAGAGATCGAATCCACAGAGACCAAGGTTACACTACAAAACTATGAGAGTCAAGTAGAGCTAAGACAATATGTGGTGGTTGTTTTGTTTCGAATGCAAGTGAATTAAAAAGCAAAAAGAGTAAAAGATGTAAACTTATGAGATGAAGGCGTCAGACATTAGGGATATTGGCAGAAGACATGATTAATAAATGATAACTGATAAACAGGGAATGCATTAAGCAACGTTCTCGAACTCAAATCACTGAGATAGACAAATCTTCTCCCGAAGTATTTAATCCCTATGCTTAAAGTCTATGAATACTAACTCCCGTTGAATTCAACAACCTAAGCAGGCATTAAGATTGAGTTTGATAAGTTCACAAAACACCTTAACATCAACTCCCGTTGGCTAAGGATATTATGCCCATCTAGGTTCTTTCAGGCTTTTAAATCAACTCCCGTTGTATCTAAACAACATAAGATCATAAACTAGGTAGCTAATCTAGTTCTAGCACTAAAAACAACCTAGATGAAGAAGCCAATAGATAATTCTCTATCTAACAATCCTATCTATCAATTCATGAATCCCTTAAAACCCTAAAACCTAACTGTGAAATTACTCGCACATGGTAACAGAGAAAACACAAAAAGATGAAAAGAATTGCATAATGATATTAAGAAAATAAAACTGGGGTTCATAAATCTTCTCCAAAGGTCACAGAGTCAGAGATTCGTCTCCCCAAAAGCTCTAGAGAAAAAGAGAATAAAATAAAATGTTTAAAAAAAAAAGTAAAGCGTAGATGAAGCATAGCCTAACAAGTGACTTAAAAATAGGTATAAATAGGTCTAGGGTCGAATTGGGTTGAGTTAGGATGGTTCTGGGGCAAAAAAAGAAGTTTCAGAATGGTAATTTTTCGTCTGGGAAGTGGATCGATCGATCCCAAGGTGGAGTCGATCTGGTGGTTGATCTGGACTTGCGAGCGTGGCTGGGATCGACCTTGGAAGGCGGATCGATCGGTCCCGCTGGTCGATCTGGTGATTCCTGCACCTGCTTCTTCTGCGAACTAGATGGACCTGTATTCACGAAAATTGGTATAACTTTCTATCGCACCGTTAGAATCTCTTCAAACCACTTCCAAATGAAAGCTAACTCCAGTGGCTATCTTGTGTCAAAATATGAACGTGATCCAACGGTGAAAACCCTTTCAACGAATGCCAAACGTCTGACCCTTCTACACTACTTTGCATCTTCATATGTTCGTTTGCACCCAAAATGGCTCATTTTCATCCAAAACGATCTAAAACCTGCAAAGACTAGATAAATGACTAAAAGACTCTAAAAACACACTTTGACTCGATAAAAGACTCAAAAACAAATGGTAAAAACACGTAAAAACGGACTACATCACATAGACGATCCAATATCCGAACTAAGAAAATATAATCTATGTAAAATGCATTCTCATGAAAGCAAATGGCATTAGTTTATTTGCACCATCACATAGACACTATATAACGGTGGTTAAATGACATAGATGACTCATATACGGCATATATAGTTGCATTATATACAATATTGATTTCGACCAGGACCACCATAGAAAAAGTAATTCCCTCAGGACATCTCATAGGCAGATCTGACATTGTAACAACTCTCTTTCGTCATGTAAGAATAACCTCCTTCAATTGGTTTCCAAGTATTACATTCATCATATATCCTAAGATTCCTGAAATAACTAGACTTTGCATATCCTTCCCATGCAAAACTCCCACTCCCCATATTCGTCGTTGTGTGTTGTGAATCATCCTTAAAATTTATTACTTCGCCTCCCCAATGAATTTCGGTTGCACCATCTCGTAGATGGTTAAACAACAAGGAAGGCCAATACCCGATAATTAAGTTGTAACCAAGTTGCAACCACCAGTTTCCTGAATGATGGTCCTATAATTAATAACATAACACAATAAGTCTCAGTTTTTAAAATACTATACGAGAATATATTTGTTGAATTTATATGGTAAAAGATTTTCTGGATTATAATATTAACCTTCCATATTCTTGTGGGAATATCATATTGTTCACCATCCCTTGTGGAAACGTGACTAACGGGTTCACCTAAGGCAAATTCTTGATTGACATGAACAAAGCCTGGGCAATCAAGATTGTAGCAGCCTGAATTGTTATATGCATTCGCCTGTTTCCATGTTACCAAACACACAAAAAACAAAAACAAAAAATCCTTAAGTACATCTTTTAACAAAAAAAATTTAGTAAAAAACAAAACAATAGTATATAGACATTAACTCACAGTCCAGTAAATGAAGTATCTAGGTTTGTCATCATGATAACGATCTGGGTATGCCTAATTAGAAACAATGAAAAACCGAAAGAATATAAGAAGATAAGAATATAATTATTTATAAAAGATTATGAAATTAACTAAGACCTGCCAACCAAATTCAATGGTGTTAATTTCAGCTTCAGGGCCTGCCATAATCCACATTTGTGCTAGGCTAAATTCTTTTGGCGTTTGTATATAAGGCTTCCACACGTTTATCGTCCCTTCGGCTCCACGAAACTTTCCCTTTACTGCAATTAAGGCGTACTATATATGTAGATACACACACATGAGAAATTATCAAATCATGCACACATATATAGACATATATATGAATAAGGAAGACATTATGGTTTTTGAAATGCTTATTGAATGATATATAAATGCACCTCATGTAAGTCGTCGTCATTAGTCAAATTAGCTGGTTTAGGTCGAGGAACGTTGTTGGGATATTTGTTTACGTATCGTTCGATTGATCCTGCTCGTAAAATATCTTCTCGTTTCGTTCTTCTGATGGGAATACTATTTTTCGGGCATTTTCCATTGATTGTCCATCGTTGAGTCAGTAATAAACTCTGGTTCTTCGTGTCTGAAGATTCATTATTCCATTCTTCTGGGTAAGAACTTGGTCTCATCTACAACCCAAAAATGTTACAAAAAATATAGCATATCAAACAAAAGAAATAATAATCCAAAAGTAGTAGTTAGTTGAACCATATATAACAGTCTTGTTTTAGTGTTACTCATCAGAATTTGAGTTGAGTTCTATTTTTTAAAATATATTGACTACAATTTGTAGATCTATCACAAGTATTATCAAATTATGTTTTTGGATTTAGTCAAACTATAAACAAAAAAATCTAGAAATTTATGTTAAAAAAGAGTAATAATAATAACAATTTAGAAAAGTTTTTCAAACCTGAATAGTGTGTTTTTTGAATAAAGGATGATCATAGATTGGATGATTCTTCATATGAACACAATCTATTATACCTCCGTCTGGACTCTACACAAGAATTACAAAACGTACACAACTAAGAATTCAAAGCTTTGAAATTTAAAAATAAATGTAGCTAGGTTGACTTATTCTCAGAAGGTTTTTTTGAAAAAATTAATTAACCTTGATGGATTTAAGAGCAGGTTTGTTGATTTTCTTCAAGAATCGATCTATTTCATCATCATGATTACCGGTAAACTCCCCTCTGGTGAGTATTGCCGCTATGATTAGAAAGCTGAGCAAAAAACTCCATATCATCCGATTGATCATGACTAAATAGTATACAAAACGTTTTGATATGTTTGAAGTGCTTTTTAATCTTTAGGTTCATAGATAACTAAGTTAAATGTTTTATATATTCTAAAGAAAGGCCATGCATGCAAAAAAAAAGTTAACAAATCTATGCAATAAATTTTGATACTTTAATTTAAAGACTATTTGCATCCAATGATAAAGATGGTGACAATTAAGAAAATAGAAATGCAAGTAAGATACGATTGTTTGATTTTTTTTAGGGCGATTATACTTTTTTATTTAACTATTTCATGATGGGTGATTTTTTCCTCTAACATATTATGCGTTTATGTTGGGATAAAATGGAGATTAGGATTTATCGTTTAGTTTTATTAGAGAGTTATGTGATAAATTATGCGTTCACATAAAAAAGCATGTTATATAAAATTAGCACGATTTTGTCAAAAAAAAAAAAAAAANTTTTTCAAAAAAAAAAAAAAAAAAGTTTACACGATATAGAGAAATTAAATTTTCTTTAAAATCTAAATTAAAAGAGGGTAAACATCAAATAATTAAATATTAATTTTGTCTTATTACTATAATAAGTTTTCCCTTATTGTCATTTACCTAACTTGTCTCCCAAATCTTGTTTTTTACCTAATTGAAGCAAAATTTCTTAATTTAAAGAGAAATAAAATTCAATCAAAGTGTATATATTCCTTAAAATAGATTATTTCATTTCGGACATATACACATGCAATTATTAATTTCCAATTAATGAAGCCATTTTTCAAAGATGTGGATAAAGAAAAATATACTACATTGTGTTGGATTTGGATAAATGACTAATGTAATAAAAGAAAGGGTAATTTTCAAAAATTAGGGTAGTAATTATTATCCATGATCCGAAATCTGATCCGCGATTCGGATGTTTTGATTTTAAGATCTGGCTATTCGGATTCGGATCTTAATCTTTTAAATATATATAAAAATAATATTTTATTAGTAATTTTTCATATATTTTGAGATTTATATATATAAATAGATTTATTTTTTTATTTTTTTATTTTTTATTATATCAGATTTTATTTTGTTAAAAAATATTAAATAAATATTTAATTTTATATAGTTTAATGTGTTATGATCAACTTGTATCGCACACATAATTTAGTTAACTATAGTCCCATAACTGGTAATGAATAAAGAAGATTGGGCTTGTACTCTCGGCTAAAGTTGTTTGTTAACTCTTAGAAACCGCTCTTAAATGATGATGTGCCATATCAGTAATTTTTTTTTTTTTTTTTTTTTAGAATATCTATTTTATTCATCTTCTTCTCCCTCTCTTGAGGGACATCATTTGAAAATACACTTGAAACATGAAGATGAAAAAGCAGCTAATACAAGACTATGAATAATTAGTTGAAACACAAGTGAAGCAGTTACTGAGAACCATTACGAGGACAGGATGTGGGTGTTACATCTTCCCTATCCTTGAAAAAACCTGAACCAAGTTGAAAGAAATTTTTCTTGAGATCGTGGTGCTGGGACAGAGGAAACGGTACGAGCTGAGATGGACCTTCTGTCTAAACCAGCCAGCTTTGCACGGATGAGTAACTGCGTTTCCTTGACCAGGATCGTGGCCGATTTGATAACCGAAGAGTGTAAGCGCGAATTACGTTCCCTCCACAATTGATAAACAACAGCTTGAAAAATGAGCAAGCAAATTGACTTTAGCTTTCCTGAGCGCAAATTAGAGTGAAACCACTGTATAATGTCTTCATGCCTAGAGGGTGGAGAGAGTCTCGAATGAGAGAAAAAGGCCGTCCAGACTTCCGAAGAGAAGGTACACTCAAAAAACAAATGAGAAGACGACTCAGCTGAGGCATCACACAATAAGCAGCAAGCTGGTACGTTCAAACCCCAACTTCTAAGACGATCCCGAGTAGTTAGTCTCCCACGGAAAAGGACCCAAAGCATGAAGGAATGTTTAGGGATCCTTTCCTTGAACCAAACAATATTGTGCCAAGGAACATCCGGCGGCGGAGGATGCAACGAATTCCAAGTCTTAGAAGTATTAAAATTCCTTGGATTATCAAGATGAGAGTTACGCCAAAGATATAAATCCGATTCTTCGGTACTTGAAAGGGAAAAATTTGAGGGGAGACAAGACCGAAGCAGGACAAGAATTGGATGTCTCCCACCTGGAATATTCCAAGCCTCATCTTGACGAGCTTGAGCTACCGAAGCGGAAAGATAAATTCCAGAAACCATTGGTCCATTCGGGCCGGTAATATCGATTAGAGGACCAAGACCTGTCCAATCGTCATGCCAAAAGGAAGCCATCGTCCCTGAAAGAACTTGACAAGAAAGATAAGGCCGAGCGAGGGAACGAAGTTTCATCAACTGCCGCCAAATCCAACTACCCGTCCTCTGAAAATCCGTACTCCAGAACAGGCGTCCCCGAATAACCATTCTCCTTATCCAGGCCACCCACAGGGAACCGTTTGCAGCAAACAAAAGCCATATTAGCTTCAAACCAAACACCTGGTTTAAATCTTGAAGCTTCCTTAGACCCAAACCACCAGCGGATTTGGGAGTGCAAACTGAGTCCCAAGACACCTTAGCTCCTCTAGCTGAATCTGACGCACCACTCCAAAGAAACGAGTTGCACAACTTTTCTAGAGCTTCCAGGCAACCCTTTGGGAGAGGGAACACTGCTGCCCAAAAATTAATTATGCTGAAAAGAACAGATTGAATCAACTGAAGACGGCCTGCAAATGAAAGATGCTTAGCCGTCCAAGCACAAAGGCGATTTCGAACTTTGTCCAACAGAGGACGGAAATCTTGAGCAGATAACTTGTGAGGCATGAGGGGTAAACCAAGATACCTCACTGGTAAAGATCCCTGAAGTAAACCGAACCTCGCAGCTAAATCCCGAGATAACCGAGTATTGTTACCATCAAGAAAAAGACAGGATTTACTTAAGTGTAAACCCAAACCAGAAACTGATTTGAAAGAAGCTAAGATATCCAGAATAACCTGCAGAGAAGAGGCGGACCCGTCAAAAAAGACAAGAACATCGTCGGCAAAGCTGATGTGAGTGATTAGGGGATCACTACAAAGAGGATAAGGTCTAAAAACCGCTTCTTGCATTCCCTTGTCCAATTCTTTCGAAAGAAAATCCATTACCAAAACAAACAAGGAAGATGAGATTGGGTCGCCCTGTCGAAGTCCCTTCTTCCCGGGGAAGAAACCAGCAAGCTCACCATTTAAGGAAATGGAGTAATAAGGAGAACTAATGCATTGCCTAATCCAATTCACAAAAACCGGAGGTACCTCAAGGGCACCGAGGATGTTCAAAATAAAGACCCAATCGACACTATCGTAGGCCTTTGTGAGGTCGATTTCAAGGCACCCTCGAGTTGTTGGTCCGGGCTTATGAAAGTCAACCACTAGTTCAGCTGCTAGTAAATCTTTTTCGCATAAAGCCCTTCCTGGAATAAATCCCACCTGATTTCTTTGGACAGCATCCGGAGTGATTAACTTTAAGCGCGAAGCAAGGATACGAGAGATGACTTTGTAAACTGTATTACACAATGAGATTGGTCTAAATTCCGAGAGAGAGGCTGCACCCGCCACTTTCGGAATTAGAGAAATAACCGTTGAATTTGCCTGGCGAAGCAAAAAATTGTGTAAGAAAAAATCAGTTACCGCACCAGTTAAATCAGATCCCACAAGATCCCAGGAAGAGGTGAAGAACTCCACTGTAAAACCATCAGGGCCAGGCGCTTTATTCCTTGGAAGAGAGAAAACCGAGGCCTTAATTTCACCAGCAGTAGGGATAGCTGAAAGAGAAGTTGACAGAGAACTCGAACAGCGAAAGGGATGAATGCTCTTAATATAAGTCACTGAAGGAGGTGAGATTGAATCATCTGCAGTTCCCAATAAATCAGAATAGAATCCTGTGACCATCGACCTCAGTTGTCGCTTATCCGTGATTTTCCGATGAGAACCATCAAGAAGAAAGTGTATAATGTTTCTAGAGAGATTTGCGTTTGTTATCTCTTAGAAAACTTATGTTAAAAAATATCTGAAAATTGCATTTATACCAAATGAGATTGATCCGGACAAAGAACACAAAAATAAGTTTGATAATGATTCTTGATCGCAGGAAAAGATCGGCCAAACCTTATCAAGATGAACTTCAAGACACGACCTTACTCCAAGTTTAGGACTTTATCAAGATGCACTATCAGGGGTTTTGCCGATGAGGCTTCTTCTGCTTCTTCCAGCTATCGGGCCTCTCGCTCGGTTGATTGGCCGATAAGGCCGATTTTCAGAGAATCATCTCGTTTTCTTCTTCTGCATTGGGGTTCTCTATCGATAGCAACTTCTCCTCCTTTCTTTACTTAATCTTCTTGGCTCCCATCTACAACATCTTCATGCTAGCTCCCAAAATCACTCCATAACTCGGTAATGACATATAAAGGATTCCAAAGAACAATGATTGGTCCAATGTTTATGAATGTCCTACACCAAATAAAAGATTATATTTTCATTGACGGTGAGAAAAAAAATTGTTCTCAATTTTCTTACTTAATATTTGGCCATATAATTTGAGACCCTAATCATTGGCTTCGCTTGCCTATGCTTCGGATCTGAGGACACCATATATGCAAGAACTATCCTAAAACATTAGAATGAACCTATAATACACTAAATGAGAAATTGAGAATCAGATGCAAAGCGAACTCCTAAATGAGTGGATGAAATGGAAACAAAGGAAAATAAATGGTTAAAAACGTTGAAACCAACTTCTCGTTTCAGTTCGTCTAGTCGATCTTGAGGGCCTACAATGAGATAGTTTTGCAGACCATTTAGGATTCTTTCATTGCGTCTTTCCTTCATGTTTGAATATATTTTTTTTAACTCGTTACAAGTTAACATTAAGGCTAATTAACCTTGGGTGGACACTCTGATTTATGCTTTGATTTCGGTTTGATAATTTTATCTTTTGGTTTACCGGTTTAATAATTACTTAAACCATCTTTCCATTGAATCCAAAAAAAGTAAATTTCACATATTTGTTTTGTAAGAGATTATAGAAAATCAAAAAAAAAATGTTAACCACCCAAAATTTCAAATTGAAACCAAATCAAACCGAAACATAAAGTTTTCAAAAAAGAAAAAAGAAAAAAATGCTAACCATATTAGTTTTAAGCTGTAATTGAAACCAGATCGAATCTATAAAAAAAAAAAAAGACTTTTGTTCGTACTTTCAATATTCAATTTTGTCACCGTACTTTATAAAAACTTCCACTACCCTAAAATTTTTTTTGTCTTTTTAGTAGTTTTTACCTCAATGGAAGGAGAACTACATCGAGAGTCGTCTAGACGGAAGAGGAGGAGGCAGCCACCGCAAGATGAAGGAGCTAGCAACGTGGCCACGTCTACGCCGTTTAAGTCGTAATCTAGCAACGTCGTCGCGTCTACGCCGTTCAAGCCTTACAATTTTAGGATATTCGACGATCTAATATCCGAACTAAGAAAATATAATCTCTGTAAAATGCATTCTCATTAAAGCAAATAGCATGAGTTTATTTTGCACCATCACATAACACTATATATATGACGGTGGAAAATGACATAGATGACTCATATAAGACACATATATAGTTCCATATCTAATCACATACAATTTTGATTTCGACCAGGACCACCATAAAAAAAGTAACTCCCCCATGACATCTCATATGCAGATCTGACATTTAACAACTCTCTTTTGTCATGTAAGAATAACCACTTTTAATTGGTTTCCAAGTATTAGATTCATCATATATCTCAGGATTCCTGAAATAACTAGCCTTTGCATATCCTTCCCATGCAAAACGCTCACTCCCTGATAGTACTCCATTTTTACGTATTTTTATCGTTTGTTTTTGAGTCTTTTATCGAGTCAAAGTGTGTTTTTAGAGTCTTTTAGTACTTTATCGAGTCTTTGCAGGTTTTAGGTCGTTTTGGATGAAAATGAGCCATTTTGGGTGCAAATGAACATATGAAGATGCAGAGTAGTGCAGAAGAGTCAGACGTTTGGCATTCGTTGAACGGGTTTTCACCGTTGGATGACGTTCATATTTTGACACAAGATAGCCACTGGAGTTAGCTTTTATTTGGAAGTGATTTGAAGAGATTCTAACGGTGCGATCGAAAGTTATACCGGTTTTTGTGAAGACAGATCCGTCTGACTCGTAGAAGAAGCAGGCGCAGGATGTCCAGATCGATCGGTCTCACTTGGGATCGATCGATCCCCTCCACAGACGAAAATTGGCAATTCTGAAACTTCCTTTTTTGCCCCAGAACCATCTTAACTCAACCCAATTCGACCCTAGACCTATTTATACCTATTTTTAAGCCACTTGTTAGGCTATCCTTCAGACATGCTTTATCAACACTTTATTTTATTCTCTTTTTCTCTGGAACTTTTGGGGAGACGAATCTCTGACTCTGTGACATTTGGAGAAGATTTCTGA
>OVAY01002580.1:161-16699 GCA_900406395.1 Kernera saxatilis | reverse complement strand
TGTTAAAGCGGATCTGTTAGCACGGAGTGCCCGTGTCTACCCGCATTTTATAATGTATGTAAACACCTTGCCACCAACCTGGCTCTTGGAGTCCTTTTAATTAATATAATGCTGTTGACAAAAAAAAAAAATCCTCCACATGAATAGAAATGACTCTTAACATTTAGAAGACTCAAAAGACTCGATAGACTCTACTGACTATACTCATTCTAAGACTAGACAAACAAACTTTTAGAGAGTATAGATGAAAATCCATTGTATCTGAGATGGTAGCATAAATCAGCCTTGAACCACTCATTGTTAATATCTGTCGGGTTTACTCGACTAGGAGGTGAACATGATGTCTTGAACCACCCGATTTTTGGAGCAAACCGAGACAACAACTATAACCCAGCTTCATTTCTCGTAGAACTAAGTTCTCTATTGTGTTCATTGTGGCCTTGAACATGTCTGGTTATTAATCAGTGAACTTAGATAATATAGTATGACCTTCATTCTCCTAGAAACGGCCCCATTTCACAACTCAATATGTGATTGCCATTAGTCTTTGTTTTAAGAAGTATCATGTAATACTCCATGTGTATATCAAAGCTATGGACTCAATCATTAAAAGCAATGCTTATCCTTCACACTTACAGCTGGAAGCACTGTTTATCCTCATGAGAACTGGGAAGCAACGAGAAGTCATCCAGTACGTTCATCACATTTTGTTTGATTAGTTTTTCTTTTGAACCTAGATCTTGGGATCTCCAGTTACATAGGTAGAGTTTCCATCAAACATCCTCTTAAGTTATAGGCTTTAAACTCATTCTCTTTGATGATTTTACAACTTGATTTTGTGACATACTTTTAATAAATGGATCCTAGGTTGTCAATCAATTTAATATGATCTATAGTTGTTGGTCTGAAAGTGACCTTTTTTAGAAGGTGGTACTGCGTTTTTTGCTAGGCACCCCCACACTTTAAGGTATTTTACGAATGTACTTTACCTTTGCAAAGTTCATATGGCGTCTTGCCAATGATTTTATGTGGTAAGCAATGCTTTCCCCCAAATTTCATGAGATAACTTAGAATCATGTATCTTTGCATTCATCATCTCACTAAGAATTCAGATTAAATAATTTTACATAGTATTTTTTTGGAAAATATACCATTTAAATAAATCATAGAAAGTAAATTAATTATCTATGAAACTTTGTTAACAATTTCAACAAGTATCAGACCAAATAATAATTTAATTTTCTATATTTTAGCGAAAAAATCAACTACACTCGATTTAACTCTGCAATTGCCTCTCCACACCAACATTTTGTTGGAACTCCCTGAACTCTTCCACGCGACCTTGCATCAGAGTTTCCACTCGATCCCGATGACAGGTTGCTCATATTCTCCACCTACACAAACATAATCCCATGGAAAACCTCATAAACTAGAAGAAAACTCTCATAAAACAATTAGAGTTTGAAATCGATGACCACAAAATCATCACTGTTCTGAATCGATGTCACGAAATACTCAATCGCAAAATTAGGATTTGAAAACTGGGTTGAATATTTGAAATCGGTCACGATATCTCAAACATCTTCTGATTAACAATTCCTAAACCTTCTTCTCTCCATAGAAGGTTTGTCTCGGGTTTTGGTTTAACACAAACCAAAAAAAAAAAGGGTTTGATTAGATTTAATCTGGTTTTAAGTGAGATTAAACGGAAAACGTCAACAGTTAACGTTTGTGTGGGTAAATTTTTATTTTTTAATATGTGTGGTTTAACTTCAATAAACAATTTAAGGGGAGTCTGACCCCGAGGATAAAGTTCTGTGTGGTTTAATCTTTAATTGATAGTTTGCGGGGGGTTACACCCCGACAACCCTTTTCAATAAGACAAACCATACAATCGTTTAGAAACTGATCACCCATTCGATTGCGTAAGGTAGTTTTCACAATGTTCATCGCAGATAAGCATCTCTCAACAATAACAGTGACTTACAAGTAAAGTTAAAGCTAGTTTCAAAAACCGATAAACTTTATTGAGTTAAGTAAAAATGTTAAGTGTATATATACTTTATATTTTGCTACCATGCATGTATTGACTTTTATATCACAAATGTTAAGTGTATATAAAGTATGATACAACTTTTTCTTTGTTATCGCATGTATTGACTTTTATAATTTTATTTCGTTCGAATCTAATTATAATAAGTCACAAGTCAATTCACAATAAACTGCAACATTCTCCTTCTGCGTGTTTTAAGTCCGAAATTCTACCTTTTCACTTTCCTTTCCTACAAATTTTCGTCTATATTTTGACTTATTATAATTATAACTACTTGATCAATTTCCCCTTCCCCACGATCTCCATATTCTCCATTTCCCTTCACCTCTTCAACAATGGAGCAACATTATTTATACTAAAAGATTCCACATCTCTTCTTTTTTTTGCTAATTTTGTTTTCCTACAATTTATCTTTAGGTGTAAATTTGAAATTTCCGTTTCTAGAGTTGATATGATTCTTTTGTCATAATTCGTTCTTCACTTTCCCTTCTCCTTTTTTTTTGAATTATACACAGTTTTCCCAAAGGCTTTCTAGGTCCAAGAGACTAATCTGTGTCGCCGGCGATACTCAAATTTTAATCCCCCGGTGGCCAAGAATCGAACCCGGGACCGTATTGGGAATTACCTCTCTCAAGTACCACTGGGATACAACCACTTGATATCAATTATGGGTGAAGATGAGAACCAGAAACACGGGTGATCACCAACCGCGACGATGAAGGACGAGAACGACAATAAGACTGGTTTTTGAACTCCAACACTATCGCCGCAAATAGTTTTAATGTATCAAATTTGTAATATCCTAGATTTGCATGTCTCTTCGTTTGGCATATATTGTTCTGGGTTTCAATTTCAACACCATTTCGCTTTATAATTTGTGAATTATTACAATTTTCTTCTAATCACTCAGTCCAAGATAATTAATTCTCTAACGCACATCTTCTTTTAAAAACTACCACAAATGTTTTTTTTTTCTTTTTCTTACTTTTTATTTTTTTTTCTTTCTCTCTTTCTTTTTTATTTATTTTTCTTTTTCTTTTTTATTTACTTTTTACTTTTTTTTCACTTTTTTTTGTCCACGAAAATTATTATCCACAACAATCATTGTCCATGACGTACAAACATATACATTTATGATTTTATTATCCACCATCGTCAATTTATTATTAGCGGTGTAATTATTGTCCACCATTTCACGTATATAGAATTATTATCTATTTATTTTTTTTCAATTAATGGACAAATACAGTTTTAGTGAAGTTATTCAAATATGGTGTCTATGTTGTAAATATATTAAATGTGGACATGTTAAATTTGTGTACAAAATAACAACAAATATGAAAATTCTCAAATATATATTGTTTATGTATATATAGATCTATTATTTTAAATAAATAAATAAATAATTAATTAAAATATATGATTCTGGTAGTTCTGAAAAAATTATAATAGTTTTAAAAAATATTTTGTGGAATATGGTATTTCTTAAATTGTTTTTCCAAATTGTAATATATCTCGTAAGAATCCCTTATTTATGTTCCGTACGGCTTCATACTAGTTATTTTATAATTTGATTGGTTCGATTCGAATAAACCGGGTTTTACTAGCTCCCCCAATTCGCTGACATCATCTCATCGATAAACAACATCACCGGCACTCCATCGATCCACTAAAGCTGAGGCAGAGATGAGGCTTAGGAGTGATGGCGATTCTGGTCCAGGACTGGATGAACCCGGTTCAAGTGGGTTTCACGGCGGAATCCGGCGATTCCCACTCGCAGCTCAGCCTGAGATTATGAGAGCAGCCGAGAAAGACGATCAATACGCCTCTTTCATCCACGAAGCCTGCCGCGACGCCTTCCGACACCTTTTCGGTACCAAAATTTCGCCGAATTTCATCGATTTATCCGAAATTATACACTTCAATTTTGATCGTCTCTCGGCTTCTACTGTTTTAGGTACAAGAATCGCTCTAGCTTACCAGAAAGAGGTATGAGCATTTGCGTGTGTGTTTATAGTTTCCATTGAGATTTCGTGATTACAGCTTTTTGACGTTTTCGTGTTCTTCTTTTGAGAGCAGATGAAGCTTCTTGGGCAAATGCTTTACTTTGTTCTAACGACAGGTTCAGGGCAACAAACTTTAGGAGAGGAGTATTGTGACATTATACAGGTTTTTATGCTTTAATCCAATGCTCTTACACAAACCCATTCTGCGTTTTGAGGCTGTGTTTCTCGATATTGTGGAAAGATTGGTTTTTTTTCTGAAGAAGAACGATGTTAATTTAGGTTGCAGGAACTTATGGACTCTCTCCTACACCAGCTAGACGTGCTTTGTTCATATTGTATCAGAGTGCAGTTCCATATATCGCAGAGAGAATTAGGTTTCTCGTCGCCTTTTCTGATTGTTTGTTTCACAATGAAAGATTTTGAATCTTGCGTTGAAAGATCTATTAACTGAAATGGTGTAATATTACTTTGTTTACAGCTCAAGAGCTGCCACGCAAGCAGTTACCTTTGATGAGTCTCTGTCTGATGAGTTTTTTGGTGATAGTCATATGATTGATCTTCCATCTTCATCTCAAGTGGAAACTTCAGCTTCTGTAGTATCTAGGTTAAAAGATAGAGTTAAGAGATTGTGGCACCGAGCTGTTCGGAGATGGCCTGTGGTAATGTATACCCCTGAGGTTTATAGTTCTCATGTTTTCAGTTTGTTTTCTACATGGGGAATGTTTTATATTCAGTGGTGTCGGTTTCAGGTTCTCCCTGTTGCTCGTGAGGTCTTACAACTTGTTCTCCGTGCCAATTTGATGCTCTTCTACTTTGAAGGTGAAATTTCGTGAGAAATATAATACAGTGGAGCCCCTGTGCATATTTTTTTTGTAATCTTCGTTTCTTTCAGGTCTGTATTATCATATATCGAAACGTGCATCCGGGGTTCGTTATGTTTTCATAGGAAAGCAACTGAATCAAAGACCTAGGTAATGAATTTTCTGTCTTCTTCCACCCTGCAGCTGTTGAGTTTACTATATCACAGAGTAACTGAACTCCCTTAAGTCTTGTTGCGCAGATACCAAATTCTCGGGGTTTTCCTTCTAATCCAATTGTGCATCCTTGCTGCTGAGGGCTTGCGTCGGAGTAATTTGTCATCTCTAACAAGCTCAATTCAGCAGGCGTCTATAGGATCTTATCAAACTTCAGGAGGTCTGGCTTTCCTATCCTCGTTTATGAATGTTAATTCTCTAGAAACACCACAAGATTTTATAATTAAGGTCTAAATTGGCACTACAGTAAAAGTTCTCTAGAAATGAATGTGAGAGAACATTGTAACATAGGCTGAAATATTAGCTTCTTGTACTAGTACATCACACTATTTCACATTGTAATCGTATAGTTTTGGTATTGTTCTTGCAGGGAGAGGGTTACCTGTTTTAAACGAAGATGGAAATTTGATAACTTCAGAAGCTGAAAAGGGAAACTGGTCCACGTCTGATTCAACTTCAAATGTGGAGGTACAATATTTATTAGCAACTTAGAAACCTCTGTTACTTTGAAATGGCTAATACTTTGAATACTGATCATTGTTGGAAAAAGTAAATACTTTAGCAAATCTATGCCCTTGCACGAAGGTTCTTTGCCTAAACGAAGAAATACAAAATAGTTGTTTAGTCTCATGATATCTGATAGAGTTGATGGCCAATCGACTCCTTTCTACATATGGTTTATAATGAGATGAGGTTTTATACTAACCGCATTTCAGGAATTTTCTGTTGCTTGTCTGAATTAGAAATCTAGGTTTATAGTATATGAGATCAGTTTGTTACCGCTTGTGATGTTAGATGTTTGTCTTGTTATGTACTTGTGATTGCAGGCAGTAGGGAAATGCACTCTCTGCTTAAGCAACCGTCAACACCCAACAGCCACTCCTTGCGGTCATGTATTTTGTTGGTAAGAAACCTTCCTCTTCCGTAATTGCTTCACTGTCCTGGGGCTCATCTCGAATGAGTTTACAATACATTACCTCCAAAACTTAATGTAGATAGTTATAGGTTCATTGGTGTCCATTGGTTCAAACTTCTTTGATAAGATGTGTGAACCTTGTACCGACAGTTGAACATTCACTCGAACTAACAGAACCAAAGATCCAAAAACGGACACTGAAACCTTGTGCTCATGTTGAAAGATTCATTTGTCATGTGCAGGAGCTGCATTATGGAATGGTGCAATGAGAAGCAAGAATGCCCACTTTGTCGAACGCCCAATACACATTCAAGTTTGGTTTGTTTGTACCATTCTGATTTTTAAGCTCACTGCAGAAAGGCGAAGCAGCCAAGACGATGAAAAGCAAAGGAAATAAACAAACAAGCCCAAGGAGTCTCTTGTTTCTCCTTAGGCGACACAAGATTGGAATCTGTTTTGGCTTGGGACATTTTGAAGTAAAGATCATCAAGTAATGAGAAGACACAGATTATATGTTATTTCAGACTTCATTCTCGATCCCATGCCTAGCTTTATCATTTGATAACCAGTGTAGAAATCACAAAGGGAGTTTTACATTTCACTAAAGAAAATAAAGTTGGATTTTTATTGCATTCTATATTACCTAATAATAGGAGACTCCTTATTGAAAGAGACAAGAAAATCTCATATCAGAGTATCAGACACAATACAAAGTCAATATTAGAACTAAACATGATACAAACTTCATATTAAGATATTAAACAAGTCATGTCATCTACTTCGGTCTTGCCTGTATTGGAGACAATTACATTAGCAGCAAACTGTTTGGGTTTGAATGTTATGAAAATGTTATATACTTCCTTCACAACTCAAAGTTCAACAATACATGTTCATACACTGAATCAGAAGAGTTTGGATGTATACCAATGTTGTAAAGATCAAGAACTGTTCTTGAATAGTAAAAACTCCGCGCTGCGACCTCACTCACAGTATGGACTGGAGCTGTTGTATCTCAGAGGAGTCGGAAACATCGTCTTCTTCCGATGATGATGGTGATCTATAAACTTCCACCATAGCTTTCCCTTTATCAAGAACTTGAGAAGGAACTGTTTGTAGAAGGCTGCAGCAAGAAAGCTGTTCGGTTAAACAATAGCAAGTATTCTCCGCTCTGCGCGCGGTGCATATCAATACCGGATTACCTTACCTGTCCAGCGCGGTTAACGCTGTTCCGAGCTGCGACTTCATCAACTCAACAGTTGCATTTGGATCCTTCCTCGACGCACGTAGAAACAATGAATCCATTTCTTCCAATGCTCTTGAAATCCCCACAACAAAAACAATCATCATTCGCTGCGCAAAAACTTCAATATCATCAGACGCAGTTTCAACATTAATTACCTTAGACATCGATCAACATCATTAGACGCAGTTTCGGAATAACCAGCATCTGAAGCATACTGAGCAACCTGAAGAGAAGTTTAAAAGTTTCATCAATCAAACACAAGCAAGACAAGTATTGTTTTAAAAGTTTTTTTTTGAACTTTTAGAAAACTCACGGCTCGAATGTTTACACGCAAGGAGCTAGCAGGACCAGACCGCAATACCGATCTACATGCCTCGAATTCAGGTTTCTCAACACTCAAAAATTTCTCTTCCAAAACATTCATAAACAACAGATATAATGTGAGTTACATAGCAAGAGTTTTAAAGAAGAATTGAGAAGCAAAAATTACCAAGATCCTGGATTTGTAGCTGAGCTAGAATCACTGGTGGTACATATGCTTCAAGTGGATCAAGTTTTTTCCTATTTTATTTCATCAAGAATCAAAATCTACCAAGCATTAGACTGAAAATTGGTATATACATTTATTATTTTTAGATAAACAATGGAAGTTCCAGGCTTTCGGAACATAATTTATCCCATTATCTTATATGAAAGTAAGCTAGTGACTCACTCTCAAGACCCATCAACCATTTGTAAATTGGTATATAAATTTATTATTTTTAGATAAACCGTGGAAGTTCTAAGCTTTCGGCTCATAATTTCTCCCGATGTCCGGGGATAACCGTTGATAATACCGTGGTAAAGACGTAAATCATTCCTCCTAAATGAAATTAAACTGGTGACCTCTCTCAAAGAACCATTTAATCACTTGGAAAATGGAATATACATTTTCGAAACCTAAGTTACAAATTCGTAAACATAGGAGACAATTTTAGATGTTAAATTTCAATTTTTTACCTCTTGACGTATTTATCAATGAAGCTACCAGCTATGGCATCTGATTCAACATAAAAACAAACACTTCAAATCAATGATTTTTCAATTGAAATTTCGTGAAATTGAGAATTAGAATTTAGAATTGGAGAAAATTGTAACCGTTAGGGAGGAGGAGGAGGTGGGAGAGGAAGAAGGAGACGGAGATAACTCGCCGGCTCTGCTTCCATACCGGAGGTGACGACAATGCTGCGCACGTTAGCTTTAAGCGGTGGTTTGAATCGTGGCAAAGTGGGAGGCGCACAGTAGCGTTAAGTGATAACACAAGAGGCATATCTTATCACCGAGAAGACAATACTACTATTGGCTATGATGCAACATGTAATTTTAAATTTATAAAATTTAGTGTAAGCGGTTTAGTTGGGTGAACCGAAATTAATGTTGATAGTTCAACTCAACCGGTTAAAACCAATTCTTTGGAAGTAAAAGTAAACCAGGTTTTGAAGTGTTTCGGTAGTTTACTTTTATACCGGAATATTTTATTATTATTATTACAAAATATATTTTATACCCATTTGTTTGTATATAAATTTTGCATATGAATATGAACTACACGATGTTAAACTTCCAATTTTCATTACCATACAATAATCATTGAAGTTTAGGATGTGTATTAATCTAACCCATATATTTAAAGTTAGCTTTCCTCCAATAGTTAATAGTGGGCCACAACGGCGGTGCTTCGTTGCCGTCGCTTGTTGGTCCTCGAGACTAAGGGAAGCTCTTCTATTGGGGCTCTTTGATTGGTTCTTCGTCTTCGTCTTTGGCCGTTGTGGTTCTGCTGTGGCTGTTGAGATGGGACCTCGTTCATACGGCTCTATTGCTTTCTGCTGCTGAGGTTTTGGTTCTGGAATATAAGCCTTACCAATTCATGAGAGTGGCTCTTGCGGCGGCAGTTGATGTGCTAAAGGTGGATTTCGTGAGGAGGATCAGCAACCGGAGCTCCTTCTTTCCGCTTCTGATTTCACAGGGGGGGGGGGGGAAGAAATTGGGGTTCACAAATCTCATACCTAGGGCTGGGAGTTTGGCCTCTCTAGCTCTTGGGTTTGTTGTTCGGCTTGAGTTTTCTATTTTCTTCTCTACAAGGCCGCCGATGTTTCGTTGTTGTTGTAGGAGTTTGCGGTTTATGTTTGCTCGTATATATTGCAGGTTTTCCGTCTAATTCTCTCGGAGAAGCTATAGGTATCGTATGATCTTGGTAGTGAGTGCTATATCCGGATCGAGGTTGCTCGTGGCAACTATGCTGAGTTATTGGACTTGCGAGCTATGGTTGAGCGAGCAATCGCCGTTTTCTTCTCGATTAGTAGCTTCTTCGGTCAAAACTCACTAATCATGTTGTCTTTCTCGTTTGGTAGTTGCGGTTGTTGTTGTTGTTTTCTGGTAAATTTTCGGTTAATCTTATTTCTTTGTATTACTCTATATCTCTGTAAAAAAAACAAAAATTGTATAAAATTTAATATTTGAACAAAAAAAAGTTAGTTTCTGTTTTTTTTTGAAATGACACATCATCATCCACATGTATGTCACTTTATTTTAGTATTTAATTTTAAGAATTTAATTAATCAAAACTTTGATCTACATATTAATTATATCTTAAGTATTAATATATTAAAGGAAAATTCTCAAAAATATTTAAAAATATCACAACAAGTTTTTTTCTCAAAAATACCACAAAACTTAAGTGAAACCTTAAACCCTCAAAACAAAAACGTAAACCTTAAACCCAAAATAGTGAATCCAAACCAAAAAAATTAAATTCTTATAAACTCTTAAAAATTGTTTTTAGTTTTGTGGTATTTTTGAAAACAAAAAACTAATGGTATTATTTTTGGGAAAAAAAAATAAGTAATGCTAATTTTGGAAAAAAATATTAANGAAAAAAAAATAAGTAATGCTAATTTTGGAAAAAAAAATTAAAAATGTAGTATTTTATGAAATTTCTTTTTTTTTTTTTTTTTTTGAAATGAATATTAAATTTATTTCATGCCAAAAAAACCACTTTTTTACAATAGATGTTTCTGTGTTTCGAATAGAAAACTGAGATTTTGAAATTTTTTTAAATTAAAGCTAATTTCCCACAGCCGAGTGTTAAGGAGCTTGTGTGGCTAGCCACACACACATGCCTTCATCATACTGCTGGTGACCCGTGTTTCTGATAGAACTCAGTCGGTTCTGTACCGTCTTGTCAACAAGCTTAACGATCCTCAAGGTTGGAGTTGGGATCTCGCCATGTCGCCTACCATTTCGTTCACGCCATAAGTGATATATCGTTGTTTGGAAAACGTACCGCATAAGAAATATGTTGATTCTCCCTTGGGCCGGGTTTTGCAGAAGACCAATGAGCTGGTGCCAGTCGGCTGTGAACCGGGTTCCTAGCAGCTTGATGGTGAGTGTTTTCCAGGTCGTCAGAGAGTATCCACACTAAAAAAACAGATGGTTTCGAGTTTCCTCTACCTGGTTACACAACACACACATACGTTGTTGGGGTGTGGTCCAGTGATGGGATCTATCTCCAGTAGAAAGTCTATCTAGCATTGCCAACCAAGTCATGAATGAATATTTTGGCGTTGAGAACTGGAACCAAACTACTTTGTACCAGTCACATCTCGGATAGTTGGTTCGAATCTGATTCCAAGTGGATTTGGAGTTGAAATCTTTCTTATATATGTGTGGTGAAACCCGCCATAGCGAGATGTCATCTCCAATGTCTCCCGCCCGATGAACTCTACGAAGCTCTTCCTCCACATTGTTCAAAATTTCAGAACGGTGTCTTCGTCGTCTCTGTAAGCTTAACGCTTGTCTCACTGTTGCATTTCCCGAGAGCCCCAGATCAATAGTCCCACCATCACCAACCACCTCACTTAGATTCCCCAGCCGAGACCAGGAGTCAAACCAGAAAGATGCAGAGGCCCCACTATGAATCTCAACCTTGTGGAACTCTTGAGCCAAAGATCGGTATTTTAACAGCTTCCGCCACATCCATGAACCCATGGTTGTGTTCTCCCTAATCGACCAGAAAGAGTTTTGGCGTATAAGCATGCACTTAATCCAATCTACCCATAGGGAAGGCTTATTAGAAACTATCCTCCATATGAGTTTCAAACAGCAAACTGTGTTAGCCTCTTTTAGTGATTTAAATTCCAAGCTTCCTTCTTGTTTCGGTTTACTGACATCTATCCACGCTACTTTAGCTTTCCTTGTATTGAGTTCAGGTCCTGACCATAAAAACGCAGCGCATAAGCTTTCTATCTTTTTGATGGCTGCACTAGGTAGACGAAACGCTGCCATCCAGAAATTAACAATGCTCGTAATAACTGAGTGGAGAACCGGCGTATGAGAGATATCTAGTCGTCCAAGACCTCATCCGAGTTTGAATTTTATCAAGCAGGGGAGCATAATCATCAGCCGACATTCGTTTAGTCATCAACGGTAATCCCAAATATCGTACCGGTAAATGGCCCTCAGCAAAAGGGAAGGTAGACATAATCGCTTCCCTGTTTGTTTCTGATACCCCAGCAAGATATAAAGTTGACTTTTCCAAACTAATTTTCAATCCAGAAATCCCAGCAAACTCATCAAAAATCTGAATAGTCTCTTCAATTGATCTTCTCGTACCATCAATAAAAACCATAAGGTCATCAGCAAAGCATAGATGGGTGATGCCAATGTTTCTGCACTTTGGGTGATAGCCTATTTTCTGTTGCGTTGCAGCTCTGTTAATTAGCCTTGAAAGCACATTCATGCAGATAACAAACAGATAAGGAGAGAGAGAACAACCTTGACGAAGTCCCATTGCACTACCGAAATAACCAGCAAGCTCTCCATTCACTTGAACAGAGAAAGTGGTTGTAGATATACACAACCGTATCCAGTGAATGAAATCAGGAGGAAGCGCGATTGCCGCTAACACATTCAATACAAAATCCCATTGAACCGAATCAAAAGCTTTAGATATGTCAATCTTCATAGCACATCTAGGAGAAATTTCTCTATATTTAAATTATGAAAATAATTTTAAAAATCATTTCTCATATTCTATATAATAAAACTGAAAAAAAAAAATCAGCATAATTTATCAAAAATCAACGTACATTATTTAGGCTAATTAATTTGTATGATATACACTTTAATAACTATGTAACAACCTTTTCAACTGCATTTAATTACTATATAACCAAGTCGACCAAAAAAACTCTATAGCCTTAACATTTTTCCTTTTTGACTACGCCTACATAATTAAAATCACAAAAAAAAAAACAAAAAATGCCGAAGAAGTAGAGGAGTAAAAAGTTGATATGAAAATCGAAGAAAGAGTACATATAAGAAATAAAATTGTTTTTTTTTTTTGAAAAAAAAATAAAAAAATTGTTTTCGCTTTGCTTAGATTGTATATATATATATGAGCCACTTCAAATTGCATTTAGACTGGTTTACGTGATATTGGAGAAGGTTGATAGAGTTTGAACCTGTAAACTCTATGAATCTCTTTCTCTCTTTATTGATTTTCTAAAAGATAACAAAGAAGAACAGATTACAATCTCATGGCGATCATAATCTGAAATTCATATCATGATCTCATAGAGATAATGATCCAAGAGGACTCATCTCGTCTCTCTCCATGAGAACAACCAAATTCAACATGAAAGGAATTAACAACACATGCTCTGTATTTATACTTCACGAGCCTTAACAGCAAACCCTCTGAAGGAGAAGGAGTCTTTCCTTCTTTTCCAGCTCGGCCATTAGAACCCTTATGTTGACTTCCCTGAATTCTTCTCTTCACTCTCCTCTGCATCTTATCAAAGGTCTTTAAAGGGAGAAATTGCAGATGGCATATGAATGTATTCCAATAAAATCCAAACGTAATCATAATTATAATGTTGTTGCAAACTATAAAAAAGAACTCACATAAAGCAACACATAGTGAGTGGTAGTATAGCAACACATAGACAGAGATATTTCTTTTGGAGGAAACCTAAATGGCATCATCAACTTCGAACTAGCTGTTCCCAAAGAAGTCCATTATATCTTGTGGCTATAATCAATCTAACACACACATAAAGAGACAAGAGGCATTAAAGATGGAAGAAGTTCAAAACCCAAAAACACAAATGAAAGGCAGAAATTTTAGACCTTTAGGCATGAAAGTAAGAAGCGAGTTTTGGTAGCTTGGTCCTCCCATTCCACACCTTCAACCCATTCGTTCTCGGTATATCTTAAGATGAATTCATTTTCACCCTGCGTGCCACTTCTTGAATCCAGTGGAAGCCTTTTCAGATTTGGACATTTCAATACATCGATTCTCTGTAGACATGGAAAGGGTAGAGGACTCCAATAGATATTCTTCAGCTCCGGCAGACTATCTAAGACAAGACGATTCAGATTTGGAAAAGGAACAATCCATGATCGTTCACCTTCACAAGCTTTCTCTTTGTTTATGATATCTTCAAGTTGATACACATTTCTAACAACAAGACGTTTAAGACTTGGAGCAAACATTAGAAACGTCAATTCCCTCAAGTTCTTACAATCCAATATATACACTTTGGAGAGGCTTGAGAAGCATGGGTTTCTAGGATTGGGTAGTGGAGAAACCATCTTGCTTTTGATGCATATCCTTCCTAATTTTATCTCAGAGATAGTGCAGCCTTGAATGCAGAAAACACGAAGATTTTCCATAGTTACTGGTAGTGTTATTCCATATGGTTCCATATTGCATTTCCATATGTCTAGGGATCGTGTACGACACGTCAACCTATGAGAGCTTAGAAATTGCTCCAAACGTGGACGAAGACTGATTGATATGGTTAAAACTTCTAAATGTTCTAAGGCCTCTAACTCCTCCAGTGTCTTCAGATCCCATGAAAAACCAGAACGATATAAGTTCAATACTTTCAAATTATGTAGACTTGATATCTCAGCAATACTCGAAAGTTCACGTGTTTCCGCTATATCCAAGTGAACTAGTTTTTCTAACTCTTGTAGATCCTTAGGCAAATCACGTATAGGAGTATAGGATAAGTTGAGATATTGCAAAGTACCTAGCTTCGATATTCCGTCAGGCGATTCAGAGAGCTTTTCATTATCAGATAGATCCAAAACAACTAGCTTTGGCATTGATTTGAAGAATTCACTTGAGATATTTGCCAACTTCCCTTTTTGCAAGAGCAAGGTTGTGAGTTCGAGACATTCTGGACGGCTATCGAAATGGTGAAGCTTATTGCCCATCAATGCCATCCTTCTCACAACGCTCCAATTCTCAACCTTTGGCATTCCGTATAACAATGGACGAACAATGAAAGTCTCTTTTTGTTTTCCCAAGTCAGATGTGATCCACAAAGCCATTTCACGAACAACATCATGCATAAACACAATATCTTGTGCATGCCAATCAACATCCTCCATCAACAATGATGCACGGACAAGACTACCAATAATCTCATAACCCTTGTTTTCAGCCCTTTCTATACTTTTACTCCCGTCTATAATCCCCTCGCATATCCAGTAGCCTATCAATTTTTCTTTGGGGATTCTATAATCTGCTGGAAATAAAGCGCAATATAGAAAACATGATTTAACATGCTCCCCCTTAAGATTGTCGTAGCTATATTTCAAAAGCAGAAGGATCTTATCTTCCATGCCAGAAAACTTTGTAGCATATGAAGTCAAAACATCTATCGCATGACGCCATTCTTGTTTTGTCCTCCTGCATGACATGGTCTCGCCTATGACATCGAGGGCCAATGGTAGGCCACAACATTTTTTCGCAACTATTATTGCAAGGTTAGGGATCTCCGGATCGCTTCGTAGTGTTATTTGTCCAACCTTCTTTTGGAAGAAATCAAATGCGTCATTTTCCTCCAAGCATTGGATTTCCATTGGGTTTTCGACTCCCATGCGCGCACAAACGTCCTGGGAACGAGTGGAGAATGCTACTTTACATTGGTTTTGTGTTGTTGGAAATGGGATTCCAATCTCAGCTAAGTCCACCTTCTCCCATATATCATCTAAAAACAACACAAATCTCTTATTCCTTAAGAAATTGTATATAACATCGACCTTTTCGCTTTTCTCTTTTTTTTTCCACTCCTCTTCACCGAGACCAACTTTCCGAGCAATTTCATCATGAATCCTCTCTACGTGTAATTCTTTAGAAACAAAAACCCAAATCACAAACTCAAATCCACACCTTTCAACACTGAACTTATTGTTGAGCTGTTTGAGAAGCGTTGTTTTTCCTACTCCGCCCATACCATAGAGACCCATAACACCAACTCTATCTTCCATAAGATGATTCCATGCCTTTTCAAATATTGTTTCTTGACCAACAATTGTTGGTTGAAGAGGCCTTTCCTCCACCGTAGATACTTGAGGTTGCTCGGCAACCACTTCGAAATGTCCATTACATTTTAGAATCTCAACCTCCCTCAAAGTCAAAGAAACCGATTTCCCATAACGGTAACTTAATCTTAAGCGCTTAGAGCAAAACCCACAAAGACACAACCTTTGAAGCTCAACATTTCTAGCACTAAGAAGATCATTGACTCTATCTTCGATAGTCTCAACTCTATTAAGCCAAACCTGGATTTCGGCAAGCCTTTGCAAACCTCTATTCTCTTCTCTTGTGATCTTTCTTGACAAATCATCTCGTCTTGCTTTGAGCTCTTCTGTGGTTGTCTCCAAAGCCATGAGATTATTCTCGAGATTGAGAATATAACCATCCTTTACGTCAACTAATTGAAATAATTTTTTCATGAATTGATCACATGGTATAGAGAGAGAGATACAACTTCCCATCTTAGATATAGAGAGAAAAAGAGGGAGAGAAGCATTTGAAGTTTACTGATTCGACCAAAACAGAGAAAATGCAGAGAACAAGCTAAACAAACCTGTTTGTTTCGAAATTCGAGAGCAAAAGAATAATCATAAGTTAAGAAAAGAAATAAAAAAAAAGTATTACAGTAAAACCCCTATCAATTAATAATGTCGGGACCGTAAAATTTTATTAATTTAGAGAAGTATTAATTTATCGACAAATTAATATTATTAATTTATAGAGATATTTTTTGTTTAGTCTATATTTTCTAAAATTTATTTTTTAAACGATAATATATCAATAAATGTAGATGAATCTATTTGTAAAATTACATACATGAATTTAAAATTAATGATTAATACTTTCAGATATTGCTATAGAATGTATTTTAACAGCCAATTAAATTATTTTGATAAAAATATTACATGTTGGAAA
>OVAY01002579.1:0-16699 GCA_900406395.1 Kernera saxatilis | reverse complement strand
CGTAGGTCCGAATCGGGTCTCAGACAGAATCGCCAACTTGTAAGATTCATACCTTTCACGTCCGAACCTGTTTTGATGCAAATCCACTTCGAGGCGTGCCTCTGATGAGTAAGGATTCTAGAACAGGTGGTCGTGCAGCTTAAATCCTTATAGTTTGGTTGGAATCCTTCTTTTACTGCTCATAGGTCTGTATCGAGTATGTTGGAGATCACCCGATTATCACCTGATTTGTAAAAATCATATCTTTATCATGTGAGTTTCTTTTTGGATGATTCCACTTCGAGGCATGCTCTGTTTGAACTAAGAATGTTCACCAAAATTCAGTTTTGCTCCGGAGATGTCTTTCTACCTGAAATGACTCGAAAACACAGAAAAGACTCCAAGACACACTATTCTAGCCTAGGATTCCTAAACATCTCTAAGACACAAAATGAGACTCAAAAAAAGAAAATACAACTAAACCAAGACCAAAGAGAACAAAAACAAAGGAAAACAAACACTAATAATAGATAAAAACCAAGATTATCACTGCCTTTGGTAACAAAACAGGGGCAGAGTGATGAGGTTCTAGGGGAGAAAACAAGTTCAGAGCTTTTGAATCATGGAAAAGCAAAGAATGGGTGGAGTACAATTTCACCACATAAAGCAAGTAGACATACTGAAAATGCTTTGGAGGGAATTATTACGTCACCTTCACGTTTTCAGGCTCTACAAGATATAGAATGCCAAGGGACAGGGTAGAAAAAGAGAAAAATACAGGGGAGGAAGCAGAAGAAGATAAAGAAGAAGGAGAAATCCAAAACGAGAACTCATATCTTATTGAGAAATCATCTTCTCAAGAGGGAATGGGGACTCAAATTTCTTTACATCGCACTTCAAAGTCAATGCACAAATTCTTATCAAGCTCAAAATTACCTATCGCCAAGGATGTCGTATCTGTGGCGGGAGGAAGAAAGAACAATACCACAAGAAGATAAATGTCGGGTTTCTTCTGGAATGTACGCGGATTTAACCAATCATCAAAACATTCCGTCGTTCGCAACTGGATACATAATAGTTCGTTGCAGTTTGGATGTCTGTTGGAGACGAGAGTAAAAGCAGATAAAGCACATCGTATTGTGGAATCAACTTTCAAAGGATGGTCGTTCATTTCGAATTATGAACACAATCGGTTAGGCCGCATTTGGGTTCTTTGGCATGCAAATGTGCGTTTAACCCCTGGTTTTAAAAGCGACCAAATGGTAACATGCTCCGTTCTTCTCCCTGGCCAAACGGAGGAGTTTTTCATAACTTTTGTTTACGCATTGAATCTTGCGGAAGAGAGAAAGGTACTTTGGGAGGATTTGCGAAGTCATAGGGATTCACCTCTGTTTCGAAAAAAACCTTGGCTTATTTGTGGTGATTTCAATGAGACTTTATGAGTGGAAGAGCATTCACATTTTGAGGACTCACCATCAGTTTCAGCAGGCATGAGAGATTTCCAGAATATAGTCAATTATTGTTCGATATCAGACTTGGGTTATCATGGACCGAAATTGACTTGGTGTAATAAACGTGTAGAGGATCTTATCTGTAAGAAGTTGGATCGAGCTTTGATAAGTAGTGAGTGGATGAATCTTTTTCCGGATTCTCCTTGCATTTCTGGATTCCAAAACTTCAAAAACTCCCCACTCAACCGAATTCAGACCTTTCTCTTTCGCTATACTCTTCAGGCAACCATTTACACTATATGGCGCGAACGAAATGCAAGGAGACATGGTGAGGCTTCATCACCATCAGACAGACTAATCCAATATATTGACTGCAATGTTCGAAACCGCATAAGTTATTTGCGGAGTCAAGGGATAAAGGGTTATGAGGATGGACTTTTGGAGTGGTTTGCAAACCGCCCATAACATATCCACAGCCATATTTCCTTCTTTCTACTATAAACTTTTCAAAATGAAGTTGCATTTATTGTAAAGAAAGTTTTTTTGGGTTTGAATATAATTTTACATTCAATTTGAAAAAAAAGTTAAATAAAATAATAAATATCATTTATACATCATTTTTTAATATTTAATTTAATATATAATATATATACGCTATCAGGTTATAATATATGATATAATATATGATATAATATATGATATAATATATATATATATATATATATATATATATTTGAAAAAAAAAATACCTTGATTTATTAGATTTAATATATATATGTATATTATATAGATATTTATTATATCATATTTTGATAATAATAATTATTATATAATCATATTATTTTTATAAAGGTAAATAAAGAAATGAAAAAGGTGGTAAAAAAAAACTAGAGAGGATGTCAAAAAAAAAAAGAGAGAGAAAGTTAGAAGAAGGAAAAAAAAAACTCAAAATCATTATTTTCGGTGCTGTGAAATTTTGGCCTTGGACAGCCAAAATCAAAATTTTTTTTTTTTTTTTTGCTGTGGCTTTTAAAATGAGTATACAGCATGATTGGTTGGTTTTAAAGCTGCATTTAATTACACAGATCCTAAAGATCTCACTACCAATCACACCCTATATTTCGGTGAAGAGAACAAAAAAGTGTTGGAATTTTCCTCAATGGAAAGAAACTGACTTGAAGTTTTCCTTTTTTTCCCATTCCTAGCTCTGAGTCGGATGCTCGTGTGTGTATATATTTAGAAAGCCTCGATCGGCTCTTGATCAATTAGAGACGATACTACAATGATGAAAAGACACTGCTCAAGTGTGGAATTACTACCCCACGATGTGGTTGAGCTCATCCTCGAGAGACTTCCCGAAACTTTTATTACCATACGCCCGTGTATTTAGATGGGTCACTTTATTGGTTAACCAAGTGTGAAGAAACCAATGTATTATCTTTCGATCTTCACACCGAAACTTTTCAAGTGATTTCTAAAGCTCTCTTTGCCCATGCACATAACCGTTTCAGCGTCATCATGTGCATCCTCGATAACCGCTTGTGTGTGTGTCCCAGAGAAAGTGGCCCACCCAAGTGATATGGTCGTTTGATTCTTCAGGCGCAGCAAGACATGGAATCCGTATCTATTCATTTCACACAGTTAAACTATTTTCCCGAGATCTCTCGCAATATTTGGCATGCAAATCAAATCGACGGTTAGTAATTTTTATTAACTAGGTTAGTTAATTCTTCTTTCCTCTCTCAATTGTACATTTATGCAAGTTATTTTAATCGCCCTCGGTTTTGATATTGTCGTTGTTGTTGATGGTCTAGTGATGGGGCGTGATAGAATCAGCGATTTGCCTAATGCTTTGCTAAATCAGATACTCTTAAACCTTCCGATCGAAGAATCGGTCAGGACAAGCGTTTTATCGACCAGATGGGAATTCGTCTGGCTTAGGGTTCCTGGGCTTGACTTGAACCTCATTGATTTCCCTCCTTATGGACATGTGTTCGAGAGCTTCATGGACCATTTCTTCAAGTTTAACCAAGGACGCCTGCAAAAGTTCAAGTTAAAGTATGATTACTGGATCCATGCATGTAGCCACAGGTTTGTGGAGTGGATTGCTACAGCGGTTGATCGAGAAACTCAGCATCTGGATGTCGAGTCTGAAATGGCTCTGTGTCCCATAGATTTCATGCCTCATAACATGTATAAGAGCAAGACATTGGTGTCTTTAAAGCTTGCATACGTAGGGCTTGACATTAATCCGGAGTTTGTTGTTTCTTTACCTTGTCTCAAGACCATGCACCTAGAACACATTTGTTATGGTAATGCTAATGGTAATGATGGGCTTTTGGTTATAGAGAAGCTCATCTCAGGCTGTCCTGTTCTTGAAGATCTCACGGTGCTCAGGCATCATGAGTATCTAAAAACTCTGCCTCTTCTGCGTGTGAGGTCTCGGACTTTGAAGGTCTTACGTTTAATGTTTGACTGGGGAATGGTTAGTACAGATTTTGCGGTCGAGATTGATGCTCCAGGACTCAAGTATATGAGTGGTAAAGAATCTGAGTTCCTTGTTCAAGATAGACATTGATTCTAAATTTAATGTCAAGTTTGGCAGCACTTTTTTGGAACCCGAGGAAATAACCAAGAGAGATATTATCTCTGATTTTCTCAATGGTATTTCTAATGTAAGACATATGATCATCTCTCGGCGGACTCTAGAGGTATATGTTTACATCTCTGTGATGCATAGATAACAAATAAATGTACTTAAAATTCTCTTTATGAAAAAAATTATCACTTGTGTTCTTTTCTTTCTTCTTGCAGGTCCTTTATCGATATTCCAAACTGGCACCAATTCCCAAATTCCATAACTTATATCATTTGCAGGCCGCCTTCTCCAGCTCATTCTTACAACTATTGCCTGCTTTTCTTGAGAGCTGCCCAAATCTGAAAAACCTCATCCTGGTAAGATTTTGTTTTGAGCCTATGATTTGGGTGGAAAGTAAGAACTTTGTTGAAAATATATTGTACACTCAGCTTGTTTATTTCCGCAGGACTTTTCTGTTTCAACAGAGCCAGAGCAAATCGACTTTACCATTGTGCCTTGGTGTTTGATATCGACTCTGGAGTGTGTCGAGATTAACAAACTGATAATGAGAGAGAAAAGTGGGATTAAGCTAGTGAATTACTTTCTTGAGAATTCAGCAGTCCTTATGAAACTCAATCTGAGTTTCCTGGATTCTCCTATGACCAGCCAAGAGCTAGATATCTACAAGAACCTTCTTACATCCACAAAGCGTTCTCGCAGATGTCAAGTTTTCCTTTGTTGATATGTCATTGAAGATCAGTGTGGGGATATTTTCTTTTGAAAAATGCTGTTAAGACCTTTGTAAACAATAACTTACTCTTCTTCGAATCCCTGAGTAGATCGGTACATTGATTAATCGTGATCTTCTACATCTAGGTGTTAACGGTTTTTTGGTGCTTTATATTTGACCTTACATGCCTCTAGTTTATTCCGAAGCATCCCTCTGTGATTAAAAATCTAACCAAGTGGGAGGTGACTGGGATGGAAGTGGTGAAACTACAAAAGCAAACGAAAGAGTCTTTCTTTATCTTTCTCTCTCTCTATATATAAAAAGAGAAAATACAAAGCAAACGAACGAAAGAGTCTTTCTTCTCTTTCTCTTTCCTTGTATTTCCAATACTTCTTCTTCTTCCGCTGAAATGGATCCTTTGGGAGCTGCGTGTTTACGATCTAGCAGACCCAACAAACACTACTGACTACTGATTGTCCGAGGATTCCGTTTTTCTAATTTGTTCCCAAAAGCTAATCGAAATCGACGGTGAGTTCTTCAGATTCCTCTCTTGATTCTACGTTTTACTTTTATGTAAATGTGGTTTTTTTTGTTTTAATCGACTTCAAACCCTAGAATTAGGGGGAAATTGAGAAACTCAACAAGGCCTTTGATTCGATTTAGACTTTTGATATTGTTGTTTCTTGAAACTTTAGGGTCTTGTGATGGGGTACGATAGAATCAGCGTATTACCAGATTCTTTGATCACTCAGATACTCTTATACCTTCCGACCAAAGATTCGGTCAAGACAAGTGTTTTATCGACCAGATGGAGAAATCTATGGCTTAATGTTCCAGGACTAGAGCTACACTCCGATGACTTCCCTTCTCCTTACAGAGATTTCATCAAGAACTTCACTGACAGATTTCTTGAACTTAACCGTGCCTCACGCTTGGAAAAGTTCAAGATTAAGTATGATGAATGCAATGTATATCTCTTTGGAATCAGCGAGTGGATCACCGCAGCGATTAACCGTGGAGCTCAGCATTTAGATGTTGGCACACTTAGATGTCCTTTCTTAAAAGATGTTATGCCTCTAGACATTTATAAGAGCAAGACACTGGTGTCTCTGAAGCTAGTAAATGTAGGGATGTTGAGTCCCGAGTTTGTTGTTTCTCTACCTTGTCTCAAGATCATGCATCTTGAAGACATTCTGAATAGTGATGATGACCCTTTGATCATGGAGAAGCTCATCTCAGGCTGTCCTGTTCTTGAAGATCTGACGGTGTGTAGGGTTTTTGATGATAATGTACCGGTTCTGCGCGTGAGATCTCAGACTCTTAAGAGGTTTTGTGTTGGGTCTGGTCCCTGGAGGGGAATGGGCGATAAAGAGTATGCGGTTGAGATTGACGCTCCGGGGCTCAAGTATATGAACTTCGAAGGTGATCAATCTGAAAGAATCGTGGTGAATAATCAGAGTTTCTTATTCATGATCGACATTGATTTCCAGCTTCGTAGTACTTTGGTAATGAAGAATTTCCATGAGTTTCTCACCAGTATTTCTAGTGTAAGACATGTGATCATCTCTCCGCGTATTCTAAAGGTATAGTCTTTTTGATATATAACAACTAATGAACTTTCTCTATGAATAAAAATCTCACCTTTATCCTTTTTTTCTGGCAGGAGCTCTATCGTTGCTTAAACCTGGGACCGATTGCAGAATTTCAAAACTTATCTCGTTTGGAGGTTTCTTTCTGCAATCACTTATTACAAGTGTTACCCGATTTTCTTGAGATTTTCCCGTATCTAAAACACCTCACCTTGGTAAAAATCCTGTTATAAACTTGTGATTTTGTTGTAAGAACATCGTTGTGGAAGTATACCTAATGTTCTTTTTTCTCGTTTTTGTTGGCAGGACCTAGTTTATTCGACGACGCTAGAGCCAGAGAAACTTGAACTTACTAATGTGCCTCGGTGTTTACTATCGACTCTCGAGTGTGTTGAGATTAAAGAAGTAATCACCGGAGAGAAAACCGCGGTGGAAGTAGCAAAGCACAAGAAGAAAATTTGGATGGAAGTAGTGAGATACTTTCTTGAGAATTCAGTAGTTCTCAAGAAACTCATTCTGGGTTTGACAGATTCAGATATTACCAAGGAGCTTTTTATTACATTCACAAATCGTTCTCCTTCTCGCAGGTGTCAAATTATCTTTCGTTGAATAATGGATGCTTGCTGGTGAGTATATATTTATATTGTAGGTGTCTTTTGTTGTAGGAAATCGCAATTAGGCCTAGCATTTTAGAGAGATGGTTTATTATTGTTAAAACTCTTCTGGTGATAATATTTTGTACAGATTTGAATTGTTTAACCATTAATAGATTAACGCGAAGTTTGTTACTTTGATCTCAGTCTCAATCTCAGTTTCTTGGAGGACTTTAATCATCTTTGCATTCACAGTGTGTTCGAAAAGTTCCGGCATAATGCGATGTATCCTGAAGAATTTGAATCAGAGCTTCAAATTTCTTCTGGTTGCAGCAGAAATGCATTTGATCGAATATGCAGATAACATGTTTGACGAAATGTCTGTGAGACCTGAGAAGTCTCTGGAGCCGTTTTTTCTGTATTGTTGTTGACTTTCAAGGTTCTCTGTTATCTTTACTATAAAGATCTCAGAAAATAGGAACATTTGGACTTTTCTTTCTTCTCTCTAATCCTATAAGCTTCTTGTGCGCGCCAATGTTGACTCAGTTTCACCTTTACTACTTACCAATTACCATCGAAGACAACAGTTGAAGACTCGCTACATCACTCCTGGTCAATTTTCTAATTGAATCGTATCTTACTTTCATTGTTGTAGTCACCCGTTATATTATTTATATTCATTCTTGATCAAGATCTTAATTTTATTGTCAGAAAAGTATCTTAGATGTAAGATCACTGAAGTTTTTGAGTGATTCTTGTTATGTATTTGCAGTTTGATTTGAGCATATGTCTAGTTTTCATTATGTTTCAATGTTCTGAAACTTGTGTTTTTTTTTTTTCTCTCCAGTGTACATCAACAATGGCTGCGTCATTAGCTAATGAAAAATCGGATTTTCCTAGAACTGCAACATCATTCCGCAACTCTGTTTCACAAAATCTTGATTCTCAGTTTCCAGCAGAATCAGGAAGATACCATTTGTACATCTCTTACGCTTGTCCATGGGCTTCTAGATGCCTCGCAGTCTTGAAAATCAAAGGACTTGACAAAGCAATAAGCTTCTCGGTTAGTCGAAAAATCGGTTTCTGATACATCCATTTCAATATTTTTAAGGAACTTACATTTGATCTGTTTGTTCATTAGTCTGTTCAACCTCTTTGGAGAAAAACCAAAGAAAATGATGAGCATATGGGATGGGTTTTTCCAGATTCAGATACCGAGGTTCTTGGAGCTGAGCAAGACCATCTTAATGGTGCAAAAACCATAAGAGAACTATATGATATCGCCAGCTCGAACTACACAGGCAAATACACTGTTCCTGTAAGTATTTTTTATCCATGGTGTGGCCTTAATCTTAAGTATTGTTCTGTTTCTTTATTAAACATTCGTATTTCGGATTCTTTGTATGGTATAGGTTCTTTGGGATAAGAAGCTTAAGACTATAGTTAACAATGAGAGCTCTGAGATACTCCGAATGTTCAGCACCGAGTTCAATCATATTGCGGAAAACCCTTCTTTAGAGCTTTATCCTCCCAATCTCCGATCCATAATCGATGATACTAACGAATGGATTCACGATGGGATTAACAACGGTGTTTATAAATGCGGTTTTGCTACAACTCAAGCAGCATATGATGAGGTAAAGCAACTTTGCGATTTACTATCAATATGCGAATGAAAAATTTGATTCTTTAACAAGTGAATTTGTTTCTCTTTGCAGGCAGTGAAGCAATTGTTTTATGCCTTGGACAGATGTGAAGAAATACTTGGAAAACAACGGTTTCTTTGCGGAAACACTTTGACTGAACCAGATATCCGATTATTCGTCACTCTCATAAGATTTGACGAGGTTAATTTAGCTCAGTAAATTGTTATGTTTTTGGTTTTTGGTTTTCGATCTACGGTTTGTTCAATATGTATTGAGAATTTTGTGTTGCAGGCTTACGCGGTGATCTTCAAATGCGATAAAAGACTAGTAAGGGAGTATTCGAATCTCTTCAACTACACGAAAGATATCTACCAAATCGCGGGATTGAGCAGTACAGTAAAGATGGATCATATAAATCAAAATTACTATGGAAGCTTTCCTTCTATAAATCCTCTTGGGATTATAGCTCATGGACCAAACATTGATTACTCTTCGCCTCATGACCGACACAGATTCTCCTCAGAAACAGCATGAAGATTCCATTAGTACTGTGAACTGTCTTTTTTTTTTCAATCTTTAAGAACATTGTCTTCGATTGAGCTATTAGTTATTTGTGTGTTCGTGGTTTATGTTATGCACTATGAAGCTTTTATTGAGGGTAATAAGTTTTGCCAAAATCAAGTTATGCATGCATGATTTTATTGGTTGCGATTTGCATCTGGTTCAGTTTTGGAATAAAAGTGAACAGAAATAATCATTGCTAAAACAAACGTTATAATATAAAATACCTTTATTATTACTAGATAGTAAAAAAAGCCGTCTTAGCTCAGTGGTAGAGCGCGTGACTTTTAATCCCGTGGCCGTGGGTTCGATCCCCACAGACGGCGTCTTTGATATTTGTTTTTGAAACCACAAGAAAAAAAAAACTTTTAAGAAAGTTGACTTTTCTTAATTTTTAAGATCGTGACTAAAGAGAGTACTAACTTTATCCAGAGCTTAGTTTAACTAGTTGGGCGTGACAAAAGCAGTGACGAGTGACGACAAAGGCAAAGTCTTTTTCTTCTTCTTCCTTCTCTTTCACTATAATTCTCCTCCCACTATAAGAAGACATCCGTCGTTAGCATTGTCCCATTAAAGCTTGACTTTTTTGTTATCCCTTTATCGCCAAAAAAAGCCATCGTTCAACAACAGCGACATTTGCTTTGTATCTTTTGGATCTTGCTTCCAAACACGTAACATCATCGTCATCAGGTTTTCCCAATTCTCCCGATCTTCCTGTCTTCATGAATCATGATCGTGTTAGACTTATACTGAATTTTGGGTTTGATCTGGATTCTGGATCGAATGATCCATAAGCTTTCAATTTTGCTTTCGACTCTTAGGTTTAATGATTTAGTGGCTGTAAGTCGTGCTTGGAAATTCTGGAAGTTGAGATTGATCACGTGAATTTTCATGAAGATTTTAAAAAGAAAAATCGTTTGATTGTGTTTTGTATTACTAGCAAAAAAAATGGCTAGGTCTGGGGTTGATGAAACATCAGAATCTGGAGCTTTTGTAAGAACAGCATCAACATTCCGCAACTTTGTTTCACAAGATCCTGATTCTCAGTTTCCACCTGAATCCGGTAGATACCATCTTTACATATCCTATGCTTGTCCATGGGCTTGTAGATGTCTCTCTTACTTGAAGATCAAAGGACTTGACGAAGCAATCAGCTTCTCGGTCGGTATTATCATCATGCTAGAATCCTAAAATGTCAATATCGAATTAGACTGTTGTTACCTGAAGCATTGCTCTTTTATTTGATTTCGATTAGTCGGTTCACACAATTTGGGGAAGAACCAAAGAAACTGATGACCATAGAGGGTGGGTTTTCCCGGATTCGGATACTGAGCTCCCTGGAGCTGAGCCTGATTATCTTAATGGTGCAAAGACTGTGAGAGAACTTTATGAGATAGCAAGCCCGAACTATGCAGGGAAGTACACCGTTCCTGTAAGTTTCGATCTCTTAGTGAACTCTCTATTCTCTCTTGTCCTGTTTCTTGAAATGTTTCAAAGTCTCGGTTTTTCTTGTCTCAGATTCTATGGGATAAGAAGCTCAAGACTGTAGTTAACAATGAGAGTGCAGAGATAATCCGGATGTTCAACACCGAGTTCAATGGCATTGCCAAAAACCCGTCACTCGACGTTTATCCTTCTCATCTCAGAGAAACAATCGACGAGACTAATGAATGGGTTTTCAACGGGATAAACAACGGTGTTTATAGATGCGGATTTGCTAGGAAACAAGAACCTTACAATGAGGTATAAGATCCTCAACGTCTATAACGTTTTAACAGGGTGAAAATGCGGGTTGATCTCTTTTTTTCTCTCCAGGCAGTGAACCAGTTATACGAAGCAGTAGATAGATGCGAGGAAATACTCGGAAAACAACGATACATCTGCGGAAACACTTTCACCGAAGCAGATATTCGATTATTCGTCACTCTCATAAGATTTGATGAGGTATTATTTGAATCAGACTTTCTTTATTTTTGACACACCATCAGATTCTTGACATCATCTTTGTTTTTTTTGGGGGTTGCAGGTTTACGCGGTTCACTTCAAATGCAACAAGAGACTATTACGGGAGTATCCGAATGTTTTCAACTACATAAAAGATATCTACCAAATCAGTGGAATGAGTAGCACTGTGAAAATGGAACACATTAAGCAACATTACTATGGAAGCCACCCTACGATAAACCCGTTCGGGATCATCCCTCACGGGCCGAACATTGACTACTCTGCGCCTCATGACCGCGACAGATTCTCCTCGTAAAAAGACCAAACATCAAAGATCAATGTTTTTATCACCTGTTCTAAAATCAACAGCCTTAGAAAAAAGCATGTCTTTGTATTTCAATTTAAAAGTCAATACTTGAGTGTGTGTGAATGTTGCAAGTCATGTTATGTTCTAAATATTGCAGAGTGATTGTATGTATCGAGATTAAACTAAATTTTCTTCTTGGGCGTGAATATCTGAACAGGGTGAACCACTTTGAAACACTTTTGAGTCTTTGACACAGATCATCTTCGTTTAATAAGCTTATTGGTGTTAAAGTTTTGGTCGGTCAAAATTGAGAAAGAGAGAGAGAGAGTGAACATGATAGCTCTTAATGACGTTTGAGTGTGATCACACCATTATGAAGATAAGTTTACGAAAAGAAACATTATCGAATTTCGTTTGAATCTTTTATCCATTTCTTGATTTTCAACTATGGACAAATGGATTCTTTCAGGAATTATAAATGAAATATACAGGATCTACTTATTTTTAGAGAGCTAGGAATTAAAAATCGTTTATTCCTTTATGAATTTTAATTGATTTGAAAATTCAAAAAAAAAATATTTATTTTAAAATATATGGATTTCATCCATTTTTAAGAAATTCTATTAAAATAACAATGTTTTTTGTCCGCTTTTGTATTTTCAGTTTGTTAATATTTTCATATTTTCAATCCAATATAAAATCAATTTTTTGTTCAAAAAATTAAATTTAGATTAATCAAAACATGCTTTACTTATTTATATCTTATATATTCTAAATCAAATAAAATATACAACAAACCAATAAATTTTCAGAAAAAAAAATAAAAAGTAAAACTATATAATGGCAAACAAAAGAAGTCGCACTTTCCTTCAATTTTGTTTTGAGATAAAAAAGAAAGTCTTCGTCCCCCACTCTCAAGCTAAACGAAGTTCTTGGGTCCTCTCTATTTAATTACACTTCTTAATCTTCCCCAGTCCCTTGTATTCGATCCTTTCGAAGTATGAGAAAGATCTCACACTACTGATCGGTTAGTATACTTCTTTCTCTCTCTCTCGAATATACCCAAAATTCCCAAATTTCTCTTTGGATTTTTGATTAATTACTCCGTTGTGTCACCCGATTTCTGAAGCTTTTTCATGTTTCCTTTTCTGGGTTTATGATGATTTTCACTCTAGCACATGATTTCCAAATAAAGCTCTATTCATAAACTAATTTGGGATTTTTCAGACTTTGGTGTTTTTCTCCACTTTGGTTTGATTTCATTGATGATAAAAGCTTGATTGTGTTTTTAAATTGGGTTGCTTCAATCTGTTTATGTTTAGTTTGTAGGAATTTGATGAGCTGAGTTCTTGTTTATCTTTTCGAGTTATTAGTTGTATTTACTAATTAGTACCTGATTCAATTTAGTATAGTTTGGTAAACTATCTCTGTAGTAGAGGTTAAAGATGGAAGGGAAAAGATTGGATCTTAGATTTCATTACTCTGGATCATCACAATCTGTGGAATCTGCATTTGATTCGGAGAAAAACGGTTACAACCATTTAAAAACGGCGTCTTCACCGCCGCTTCAACCGTTTCCATCGGGCGGTCAGCATCCTGAAACCAGTGCTGCTGCTGCTTACTTCTCTTGGCCTACTTCAAGTCGATTAAACGACACAGCAGAAGACAGAGCAAACTATTTTGCAAACCTTCAGAAAGGTGTTTTGCCTGAAACTTTTGAAGGTTTGCCTACAGGGAAGAAAGCTACTACATTGCTTGAATTGATGATGATCAGAGCGTTTCATAGTAAGAATTTAAGGAGGTTTAGCCTCGGAACAGCTATTGGGTTTCGGATTCGGCGAGGTGTTTTGACAAATATTGCGGCTATTCTTGTCTTTGTTGCTCGGAAAGTTCACAAGCAATGGCTTAACCCTCTTCAGTGTTTACCTACAGCATTGGAGGTGAAATATATCTTGCCTATGATTCTTACGGGTCTTACTTACTACAAACTTGGAACATATTGTGTACAATTTATCATGTCGCCTATTTAAGTTGGCTTTTGGAATCCTTTTTCCCTTAAAAGTATCTTTACTTTGACAGGGTCCTGGAGGAGTTTGGTGTGATGTTGATGTTGTTGAGTTTCAATATTATGGTGCCCCTGCGCAAACGCCTAAAGAGCAGGTGTATACAGAGCTTGTCGATGATCTTAGAGGCAGTGGTTCGTCTATCGGATCTGGTTCACAGGTAACATTTCTGTAACTTTAGTACTAATTTTGCATAAATGCTTGTGTTCTTGACATTCTTATTACCAAAAATTATCTGCACGTGCCTCTCTTCATGTAGGTGGCAAGCCAAGAGACATATGGAACCTTAGGTGCTATTGTAAAGAGTAAAACTGGTATCAGACAAGTTGGTTTCCTAACAAACCGGCATGTTGCAGTTGATTTAGACTACCCGAGCCAGAAGATGTTTCATCCATTGCCACCTAGCCTTGGACCTGGAGTCTACTTAGGTGCTGTGGAAAGAGCAACTTCATTCATTACCGATGACCTTTGGTATGGCATTTTCGCTGGAACTAACCCAGGTAGTCTGGTAATAAAGTGTAGTGACTTTGTCTTTGCTGTTAAAAGTTTCATGGGGTAGCACATTCTCATTATCGATCTCTCTTCTGCAGAAACATTTGTTCGTGCTGATGGAGCCTTCATTCCATTCGCTGAAGACTTCAATATGAACAATGTAACCACAACTGTGAAAGGGATTGGTGAGATTGGTGATATCCATGCTACTGATCTGCAGTCTCCAATTAACAGTCTAATCGGAAGAAAAGTTGTCAAAGTTGGAAGAAGCTCTGGTTTGACCACCGGGACCATAATGGCTTACGCGTTGGAATACAATGACGAGAAAGGGATTTGTTTCCTAACTGATTTTCTTGTTGTTGGTGAAAACCAGCAGACGTTTGACCTCGAGGGTGATAGTGGAAGCCTCATTCTATTGGCAGCGGGAGATGAGAAGAATGAAAAACCGCGTCCTGTTGGGATTATTTGGGGCGGAACAGCTAATCGGGGACGGTTAAAGCTAAAAGTTGGGGAACAACCTGAGAATTGGACAAGTGGAGTTGATCTTGGCAGAGTTCTTAACCTTCTTGAGCTTGATCTCATCACTTCCAATGAAGGTCTTCAAGGTCTGTGTGATCTCTTCAGGTTCTTTCTTTCATTAGTTGTAGTATACACTGTTTCCTTCAATGGTTCTTTTGGTGAATGCAGCCGCAGTGCAAGAACAGAGACATGGTATTATGTGTACCGCAATTGATTCCATGGTCGTGGAATCATCTCCCAGTGAGTGCAAGCCTTCGAGGTGTAAAACGGGTGAGAACTTCGAGCCTATTAACTTGAATGTCGAGCAAGTTCTTAGAGAAGAAGACAACTCAAGCATTCATCCAGAGTTCCAAATAGAAGACGTATTGGAATCAGCGGCTGTGATTGAAGAACATCAGTTTATTCCAAGTTCAAGCAACAACAGATCCCCACTCCATCAAAAAACCAATGGGAAAGAGGATCTTGAATCCAAGAACCTGTCATTGCTGAAGGCTAGTGGCTCGGGTGATGAGATTGGCTTTTCTTTGCAGTTAGGTGAGCCAGATGCAAAGAAAAGAAAGCGAACTGATGGTTTTCAAGAACCATGAAAGAGTGAAGTTTCACACATGAGGCTTGATAACATACCAGAGGATTCAACAGTAACATCACTATTCTTTTTCCACTGCATTTTTCTCCAGAGGAAAGATATTCAGAACGGCATATATATAATGGCTAATGTTAAGGATATTCAAAAGTTATGAATAGATATGTGTTGGTGGATTATAACCACCTATGATTTTGTTGTATACCTCAAGAACATCTTGTAAGCAGTTGCAATGAAGCCTCCTAAATCTCATAAATCTTTTAAATTATTTGACACCATGAGTTCTAGACATAGTAAATTAATAGGTACAAAGGAACACCAAACTAATGCTGCAAGCTTTTTACTCGGTAAACCGAATTGAACTGTACTAATCTTTTGTTGCTACTCACTAATCAGTAGATACATTTTGCCAGCCTTGGTCAGCTTGAACCTTGACAAATTCGGCCAGAAGCTTGATTTCGTCGTCCTGTAACCGTGGTCCAAAAGTACATTGTCCTCTCGGTGTGCATTTCTCCCCAAATCCCTGAAGTAAAATCATCAGAGATACATCTCTTCACATCATTTAGTTAAGTGGAAGGGAATCCTCATTCATATAATAATAAGAAAGCTCTTGAAGGAGATCTAACCGGCATCCTTCCCTTTCCATAGTAGGTAACACGGTATATCTCCTCCTCGGTATCAACTCCATTTCTGTAAAGGTAAAAAACCATTGCAAATCTTAACAGACAAACATATGTCTAACCATTTTTATCCTGCACACAAGACAGGTCTTTTGAGCATTGAGCATGGTTATTTTACCTTTGGAGATCACTTTTGAAAAGCGTTGCACCCTGGAAAGAGAAGGACATGAACTTATTTACTCCAAGGGAAATGAAAGATGACACGAGACGTGAATATACAATGGTTCATGAGTCGTTAAAGTGTTTAAACTCACTGGTTGAATTATGTTTCCACCTGTATCGTGACACCCGATACAAGCTCTATTAAACAATATTGCTCCTCTTTGTATATCCAATGTTTTCCCAAGAGATGCTACATCACAATAACCCCCGAACAAGAAATCAACACAAAAGCAAGAAACCTTCATGAACACATTCAAAACTTTCATTCTCTTATGTTCCGAGTCCAATTAGCTCGCTCAATGACACATTGATTACATTGTTGTTTCTGGTTGCAGAATCCGGATTCAGACTAGAGATCCAGATTCCATTTCAGTAGTTTCAACAAGAAACATTATTGAATGAGACAGTTTTTTTCTCCAAAATCTTGTTCAATTTCACAAACAGAGGCTGAGAGACATGCTTTACACACATACTATTAACTTATATAAATCACTGAACATACGAATTCCTTTAAAGAGAAGAGTTAACTACTATTTTGCAATGTCTCAACAAAGATGAAAATACTCTAAATTGGGAAGCTTGGGTCGGAGGAAAATAGGGTTACCTGGAGGGTAACAGATCGGTGACACCGCGAGTAGAACCGCCGTGAGCGGCGGAGCTAACTTCTTTATCAGAAATTCAAAAGCTTTGTGCTTTACAGGAACTGGAAATTTCCATTCTATATCTCTCCGATTGCCCTTTCGAACAATATATATATGTATGTATTATATATATATATATATATATATATATATAATCTCATCGTCATGTATTGTAAAACCA
>OVAY01002578.1:0-16705 GCA_900406395.1 Kernera saxatilis | reverse complement strand
TACCCGACAGGAAACTCTCGACTTCTGTCGCCCTGATTGAATGATCACCGCCATAAGAACCAAATGCCAACAAGCATTTATCCACCATTACGCCTCTTCTTGATGGCTCTTGGCGAGACACTCGTGCAAAAAACGCAGCGTTCACATACGGCAATGCGTTTCCAATAGAGCGAGGTGCTGCTAGATAGCTTTCAAAGAGCAATTCAGTGTCATCGCCAGAAAGAGCAGTCCATGATGGAATCTCAACTTTTAAAAGAACTCGTTTGGAGTCTAATATCGGAGGCAATTCAAGAAACTCCTGTAGCTTAACCTTCTCGGCTTTCCTGCCATTAAACATATGAACCGATGCATCTGCAGCGAGCAAAAGCGTGGTAATATCAGAAGGAAACTTTCTGCTCTGTGCCATCACTAAATTACCACCAATACTCCCTGAGTTACTGATAAAATGGTTGCCAATTTTCTCCATATGAGTCGCCATTTTCTTGAAAATAAAGCAAGATTTGCTTTCCTCATTCAAAGCATCGATAGCTTTTGACATGGTAACAGCTGCTCCAATCTCAATTCTTTCCTCATCTTTCTTGATCATCGACATCTCCGGAATGTGGCTGATATCAACATATCTATCAAACCGTTCCTCATCTTTGTAGTAACCTGTCCCTGTGTTGCCAACAACTAACTTCAACGAGTCTAGAGAATTAGCAGATTCCAATACGTTGTGAAGCTCAGCTACGCTAAAAGGAGTGGTCCAACCATACCTCGAATGATCCAAACCATTATGATGAACCTTCTTCTTCTTCTTCAAGAACTCAGGGAATGAAACAAGATGGTCTTTTGGGTTATAAGGAGGCAAATTCTTCAACATAACCTCTTTGCTTTCTCCTTTCTTCCAAAAAGAGTTAAACCCCAAATCCTCAATGTCAGCATCAGCAGTAAAACTCTTACAAGCATCGACAATGGGACGATAACCAGTGCATCGACAAAGGTTCCCAGCGACGGATTTCTCAGCTTCTGAAACCGTGAAGGAGCTGTTGTTATGATGAGCATTTGCAAGAGCTGAGTAGAGAGAAATGCACATCCCTGGTGTGCAGAAACCGCACTGAGAGGCGTGAAACCCGGCGAATCGCTTGTGAATCGGATGGAATCCTTTCCTTGTGTTCCCAAGACCTTCTGATGTTGTAATGGAACAGCCATTAACACTACAGAGAAGTGTGAGACAAGAGTTTACACTACATTCTTTCACTGCCCTAACTCTGGATCGTATTTTGATAACACTACTAGACAAGCACCACAACCTCCTGCACTAAAACCAGGAAAAAGAACACGTTTTTAATCATACATTAAACTTGTCTGAAAGATGCAGAACTCAGATTTGTTCCTCAATTTCACTAATTCGGGTAAAAAGTAAAAGCTTAAACACGAGAACTTCAAGACATAAAGGCACGACCTTTTAAAAACAGTTGGTCAACAAACAAACAAAAGAGAAGAGAGAGAGAGAGAGAGATTTTGCCTTCGCCACAACCGAGCTTGACACTCTTGAAAGGAGTATTGAATCGCAAGAACTCGAGTAAAATCGTAGAAGGATCAACAGAGTTAACTTCGAATCTCTCTCCATTAATTGCAAACTCCAAATCCATTTTTTCAATAAGAGCTTAAATTTATGAGAAAACCCAGAAAAATAGTAGAATCACACTTGGGTAGGGAGTAGGGAGATATGTTTGTTGCGTAAGATTATACGAAGAGAGAAGAGTTTAATTTCATTTCAGCTTCTCTTATAGTTGCGCCTTTTCCACGCACAGATCTCTCCTCTTCTGTGTAAATCAATGAGATGGATTTTTAAAGATTTTTCAAATTTTCAGATTCCATTGTTATTGTTTGGTGGATTCTTATAATCTTTATAAATCCGTCGTTATTGGTTTGAATACTTTTTAATTCTATACAAATCCTTTGTTATTGGTTAGTGGATTCTTATAATCTTAATTTTTTTGATTCTACAATTCTTTCAAAATCTATGTTATTGGGAAATAGATTCTATATAGTTTACTCATATAACACAACTTTCAAAATCTCATGTATAACCATGAGATTCTTAAAATTTGTGTTAAAAAAAACAAAAACAAAAAACAAAAAAACAAGTCGCCACAAAAAGCATTGTCGTAAATAACAAAAGATTCTCTCGATCACATTTCTTAAAGAAGCATGCCGCAGATTGAATAACTCATTCTGATTTTTGGGATCACGACCTTCACCTCTAAATTCTTGTAGATGATATCGAGTGCTTCTGAATGGAGCTAAAAACTTCTGACGGTTGGCAAATCCGCAATCCACTAGATAAAATTTTCCTGTAAATTAGTAAGCAAATAATTGAAGTCAACTATAGATAACATAGAAAACAATTTTCTATGAACTATAATTTATTAGACGCATACCTTCAGGAACTTCTAATCTGGAAGTGTTTCTTTTTAAAGCATTACTTAATATTTTTGAATCATGAGCTGAACCTTCCCATCCACTAAGAACATACATGAATTGTAAATCGAAATTACATGCAGCAAGGACATTTTGTGACACAAATCCTTTACGGTTGCGATAGCTAGGCACATCACATTTTGGTATCATCGCAAAAATATGTGTGCCGTCAATAGCTCCGATGCAATCCTATATTGATCAAAATTGAGCTCTCAGATAAATAAATAGATATAATTTGTATAGTTAAACATATAATTAACTGAGCAAAAATATATAAATCATAACTTTGAATTATACATGTACCTTGAAGTAGGGATAAAATCTTGTGCTATCTCTTATCTTCGAAGATGTTGTGACTCCAGGCTTCGCCATCAAATCTGGTGCGATGGTATTTAACGCTCTTAAAACCTTATGAAAATTCTCACTTGTCGCAAATACCGATCTCTTAAATGTGTCTTGTGTATAACAATATTTTGAACTTTGACCAACAGTGAGCAGAAACGTAGCCACCATTTCTTCAACGCATATATTACGGGTATCCCTTAGATATGTCTTCCCTCTAATAAGATCACATAACTTTTCAAAAGAGCTTGGATACATACGGTATAATGATCGAAAGTGTTCAGGTTCTTCTTTGAGAGCCTTTTGAATGTAATCATAACCAATATTAGTGATCGGTCGACGAACGGGACGTTCAATATGATTAGCATTCGTCACAGCATAAGTTCTCACTATATTATCTATTATTAGTAGCATAATATCCAAATCTGATTCGTCATCTTCTATTTGCTTTGCTTCTATTTCAACAAACATATGCTCTTGTTCTTCGGTGTTTTCCATGACGAAGCCCCTGCAAAAATCAAAATGTTGTTTTATGAATAAAATTTAAGCAGATTACCTCTTTTTGAATTCTTAAAGAATGCCCCATCGGTAAAATTTTAGCAGATTACCTCTTTTTGGTTTTTTTCTTATTAATAATCAAAGCAAAGGTGATTCAATACAATAGCTATGGGTTCTTTATATAGCTAACGATATAGAACCCATAATGGAAAATAACAGAGAAAAAAGAATATAGATGGAGAATAGGAAAACAACTAGAAAAAGGAAAAAAGAATTCGTAGAAGAATGGAAAAACTTCAAGAAAGAAAAAGGCAAAACATAATTCAATCTTGACGGTGACTTCTTTAGCTTGTAACTCAAGTAACGTGTGCTGCATCAAATATCAATCCAAATCTAGTTTATTATCAATAAATAAATCCCAAAACAAAGTCTCAAAGATAATTAAAAAATCAACAACCGAAAAATTAAAACAAAACAAAAATCACTCATGGCTAAAACAAAGATCACTCAGAACCAATATTGGTTTGGATCCAACCATATCGTTCTTCTACGGACATGTCTGCAAAGACATCTTTCATTCCTAATGAATAGATAAGAGTCACCGCTTTAAATTTGGTACGATGGTCCAAATTAGGGATCTCTTTCATAGCATCCCAAACACTGTTTTTTTTCTTCTCAGCTTCTCTTTGCTCAGCTTCCAATCTAAGTTTTTCTTCTCTTTTTTCGGCTTCTTTTTGTTGTCTTTCTTCTCTTTGTTGTATGACACTAAGGATCTTGTTGCTCACTGTAATCATAGAATCATTGTTATCACTCTTTAGCTCCTCTGTATTGTTGCTAGCTTCTGTTCTAGATCTCTTTCTTGGAATAAATTTTTCCGGACGACCTTTTAGATTTTTTTCTAACGAAGGTAATGCATCATCAACATCATCGCCACTCTCATTAAAGATGAAGTTTTCTTGTACTTGATTCTCACCAACCTGGAAAGTGCGAGCATCTGTAGTATCACCCAATCCAACTGAATTACTACCATTAGCAGTTGTACAGTCAAATATAATTTTCAGATCCTCAAGCTGCTCATGGGAGTCATATCGCATATATTTGTGATTTGGATGTGCCTGTCAATTTCATAGACATATATAGCTTAAAATACAAATCATAATTTTTAATATCTAAACTTTCATGTAAAATAAAGACATACCTTTAAATATCCATTCCATACATCATTAGAAGCTTAAACTTTTTGTTAACAGGATCCCATCCAAACCCAGAACTATTATGTCGAAGATCCACATAACTTTGGTATTGGGATTTCAAGTACTTTATTCTGCTTTGATAATGTTTATAGATTTTCTTGCATCCAAGTCTTTCATTGAGGACCGGTAATATTTTATTTTCCACCGTTGCCTTATTCATTGAACCGCTATTATCACGCCATCCACGTTGAATTCCCTCCAATAGTAGTTCTATCAATACTTTTGTCTCATCCGGACTCCACTGACTGTATTGATTTTTTTCTTTATTTTGTTGAGTATCACCCATTGTAATCTTGTTCAAAAGGTAATCATAGTTAGTATAAACATGTGACACATACTTATTTTCACAATCATATGAACCTAAGATTCAAAACACACAAAACAACTTTAACAAAAAAAAAAAAGTAAAAACGTAGAGGTTACATACCTTTGCCGTTGGAGAAGAAGAATATGTTTTTGCCAAGTTAATCATGTTCACGTTATATAAAGATTTTAGTAAAGAAAATTTTACAAAATTGGAAGATATACTATTTGGAAATTTTCTAAAAAGACATCAATATTTACCTTATAAAGATATTTTTTGGGAAATAAAAGTTAATATAAATTCATTACAATCAATGATAATCCATGACAATCCATAAAAATATGTGATAAGAATCTATAGCAAATTTTTAAATCCACTAAAATTTGTAAAATCTCTCAATTTTTAAAATTCACAAACTTTACACAAATTCATCTCCCAATAACCCCCCCCCCCAGGCACTGTCTTTAGGCCACGACTCAAGTCTTTATAGGTAAAAAAAAGAATATTTGACATTTGGAAGAAATCTCAGATTCTCAGTCTTAGAGGAGACTATTTTCTCTTGGCGTTTGGATATCTGTTCGGGTTCCTATCAAAAACAAAATTAATATATATTCTTACTACAACAACTGTACAGTTATATTTTTTGTTTTAACTGTACAGTTATTACAACTGTATTTAACACTTTTAATTTTATTTTAAAAAAATTAAGAGTATATATATAATATATGTAAATTCAAAATTATAATATTTATAGAAAAGTATTACATTTTTAATAAACAAATAAATTAAAACAGAATTGGGAGAGTTTTGGTCTCTCTTTGTCCAATTTTAGCATTCTCTCTGTCTTTTAATGCTTGGATTTGTAATGGCAGTTTGTCATAAAGGATGAATTTATTTAAGAGAGATTCAGAGTTGATGTACAATGACTATAGTGTAGAGCATGGCCGGTTCTGATCGTGTGCCGTATGTGCATTTGCACCGGATTAGGGCTCAAATTTAAAAAATTTACACTGAGTCGAAGGTCCAAAATTAATATTAAAAATTTTACACATAGTCGAAGGCCCAAAATTTTCTAAATTGCACCTGGTCTCTCCAACAATTGAGCCGGACCTGGTCTAGAGTGATATATTAACAAAAGTTACAGAAGCATATCCTTGTATCTGAACACACCTACCACTCCATGTCTCAAAATCTACACATTTAGTTCTGGTCCTTCTGGATCATGAGATTGTTTTCAAAGTTACTTTGATGGTTATGGAGAAACCCAAAAGAGGTTACCTTTCAGCTCCGTGAGACTTTCCTCCTATCCCCATATAACTTTTCTCTTCTATGCTCAGCTCAAAGCTCTATTGATCTCAGCTTGGATTTGGATAAACCATATAGTTGGTTAGTCTTTCTATTTTCTCACCATTAATCTCGTTTACCATATTTTATTCCTCATCCAAATATAGACATGGTCAGAACAAGTTTCTCTAAAACGTTTTCAGGACTTATGGTTTCTTATGTCTTGAATAATCATACCAAGAATGCTGATGAAGCCAGAGACAATTTTAAGAATAAAAGTTGTCTTTCAAAAACTCAAGAGAACAAGTTCCAGAGAAACACCAGAACTATTATTTGATTAGTGAGGAAGATTTTTCATTTACTTTGGCTGGCTTCTTCATATCTAATATTGCAATTACTTTCTGAACTCTCTCATTGTGGTGGCTTCATCAAACATGTCAAGAACATGTATATGTTCTTGGGACCATGTTTTTGTCCCTAAACGAATGTGGAAACAACACAATGAAAATTGTAATCTAAGAAACACTAGATTTGTCAATGCATATCAGCTTGAAGGAGAAAATCTCTCTTGACTCCATCTGTCCGAAGATCTGTCCGAAGCAATGAAGATCTGTCCGAAGCAATGAAGAAACCAGAACGGCTCATTTCCCGGGAAAGACACGAGCACTGTGTTACTGTGTATGCGTTGCATGATCAAGACTGGTAAACTTCAGGAAGACGAAGCCCTACACTCGCTGCAGATTTCCCAAGCACTCGTTTCATTTCTTCAGATCTATCAACGGCAATGTTGTACGAGACCAGCAGATCCTACAACACACAATGTACTTATCCATGTAAGACTAAACACAAGAGTTACAAAAAAACCATGTCTCTGTAGATAAAACAAGCCGTGTTTCTAATGACAAACATATATGTCATGCTTCTAAAGACAAATGCCAATGTGATTAAGAATCATAAAAGCTTTCACCTTGTGAGAGTGAATGCTATTGAGAAGATAGGTGTAGTTGCGAGCGAGGTTGACTTTCTCTTGGTTCGAAGCTGAGTTTGCATTTCTCCGGAATTCATGCTTTACAAAGTCTGTGAAATGAGCTTTGTGATCTTCCTTTCCAACATGTTTCACCACTGATTTGAGAAGGTCACGGTAAACTCTAGCAGCTAAAACAACTTCACTGCTCATCTTCTTTACCCCCTATAACACACATTTCACAGGGTTTTAACTCCGAATCGAATTTGAAACTCCAAAATTAAGAACCTACAAGTTTTGTTCTTTCCAAAACCCAATTCTTTAACGACTAAATCTAAAGCCTCAGCAACTAGAAATTGATTAGTATCTCATTCCAGTTTGGTACTTAGTAATATCAGAATCACAGAAGTTCATTAAATCAAAGACCAAGGAAACATATCATAGCTGAAAGTGGACGATCACAACTCCCAAATCATCCAAACATAGACTGGAAACTTGTCCGAAAACGAACACGAACTGAAACTTCTCAGAACAGAGCATCAACACGAACACAATCGACTTTTCCTCAACTCAAAAGGAAAAACTTTCAACAGCAAAACAAAACTCCTAAGATACTGATTTAAGATCTTCATATAAAAAAATCAAAACTGAGGAAACACTAAACCCAAAAAAAAAGAAAAAAAAGCCAAGACTTGGAAAGAAAAAAGCTTTCACAATAGGCAAGTAAAGTAACCTTCTCAGAAGGCCCAAGCTTGGTTCTGCGCCAAGTGCCTACGCTTTGCGTTATACCAGAAACCAAAACACACAACCACACAAGATTCACTAATATTCCCCTAATCGATCAACCACAGAGGTTACAAACATAGTAGAACAAGCATAGGCATTATAAGACAAATCCCGTTTTTCTTCATCATCCAGACTCTAATCGAGTAGCTGGGCATACCTGAAGATATTTTTCGGATTAGGGTCGCTGCGAAATGCTTTTTGATTGAAGAAACTCGTAATAAGCAGAAGGGTCGCCGGGAAATTCGATTTGTTTTTTCAGAACCTTAGCCGGAGAAACTCGTCGACGGGAGATTTTCAGAACAACTTAGGTGTTCTGTTTCGATTTTGACACAAAACGACGTCATTTCATAAAGTTCCAGAAACTTTTTTGTTTCCGTAAGAAAAGCCCTAAACTCTCGAAAACGTAGACTAACACCCTAAAATTCTATCGGATTTCTCAAGAAGCCACCCAAAAAATATAAAAATCCGATCAAAATTGTTTTGGATTAAAGTGAATTCCCTACGAACCAAAGCGGGACTTAAGAAAGAGACTACTCGTTTGAGCCGAGTAATGGAGTTTTTTTTTTTTTTTTTCACAGCCCATTACATTGTTCTCTTCACAACTATAATTTTTTTTTTTTGATAACGAAAAACAACAATAATTGTACTTCAAAAACACGTGAATATAGGAATAAACCCACCTACCCTTGGGATAATCGTGGTTTTCCAATTTAAATAAAAGTTTAATATGTAACTTAGATACATGTGATTAACCAAACAAAAAAAACCCTTAGATTCATGTAAATTTCAGTAGCTAAATTTGTGAATCTCGTGACATTCGATCCCTCTTCTTAACCAACAAAAAGAAATGTTAGATTACAACTATATACTTGGTGGCTCATTTATTGTACCTAACAAATAAAAATCATTGATATAAACTACAGAACTAGTTTGGAATATTGAATATTATATGAGAAAGATATAGCATAAACTCGGAATATATTTCAAATCAAATTAATTTCTACCTGAAAATTCGAATCACTAGTTTCAACTGCGGATCGATTAGAATCAATTTTGTAATATAGTTTGACAAGCTATGCCATGCGCCAAAAGAAATGAGGATCTTATTATATAAAGCTGAACGCGTTCGATGTGAGCGTGACACGTAGGCAAAATTATAACTCATCAGATCGTGACATGTGTCACTGTTAACTTAGATTTTGACACGTGTCAATATAATAAAAAGTAAAATAAAAAAAGTTATACTATCAATATAATTGGTAAACTAAATAAGTAAAATATTAAAAAAGAAAAATAAATAATAGTAATGTAGTGAAAAAAGTCAAAAATAAATGAAAAGAAAAATTATCTATGCAATATGTTATTTATGTAAAAAGTAAAATGACCAAATTTATAAAAACAAAGAGGAAATAACAACGTGGTGAAATAAGTAAAATAAAAGAAAAAGAAAATTATTCATAAGTTATAGGAAAATAAGTTTTATTTTTAGATAAAAAAATAGAAAATAAGTAATATTTTTGGGAAACTTAAAAAATGGCATGTAATATTTTTGGGAAATATTCTCCTAAAATGTTATGTAAATCATTATATATAAGATATAGAGTTTAATTGTGTGCTTCCATTTTTTTTTTTAACTATTGATATTAAATTCAAAATAAGAAAAAATAAGCTGAGAGTTCAAAGAATCAATCAAAGTTATTTAACTCTAAATCAATTAGATCGAAAAATTCATATTCTTCAAATTCAACCGGTTACCAGCAACGGGTATGTACTTATTTTTTTAATTTTATGTAAATATAATTATTATTAAAAACGTAACGGGTATTTACTTATTTTTTTAATTATATATAAATACAATTACTATAAAAAATCCGCGTATCACGCGGATTAGTGATATATAATGTAAAATGAATATAAAAGGCAAAAGATAACATTATGGGCATAATTTTAGTCTTTTAGATGTACAATAAAGGACGAACAAGTTTCAGTCTTTTCTTAAAGAGTAAAAAAGTCTTGTAACATTAAAAATAAATCAAATTGCATCTGAGTCGACTAGAAATAATTATACTCACATATGCCTACGAACAACCAATTATTTTATCTTCTTTTCTTATGTTGGTTTTCCTCCGCTATATTTACATGAATACAAATATTATATGAAAATATCCAACCCTCTTTAGCTGTCAATTACCAAACAAAGTTATTTGCTGTTTCTTTTCTTTAGATCAAGTCACTGTAATTTAAGTGGTTCCGATTGATAATGTAACATCCCTCACCAACCCTTTCCACTAACTTCCTCAATTAATCTCTACCATCAATTTTCTCCACTAACCCTCTCCACTAATCCCCACTACCCAATTCCTCCACTAAACCCCTCCATCTCCTTCCCTATAAATAGAGGCTTGAGGTGTTTTCCATTTCACACCAAGAGAAGAGAAAGAGAGAGGGAAAGAGAGGAAAAGGGAGAGAAAGAGAGAAAGAGGGAAAGAAAGAGAGAAGGAGGGAGAGAAAGAGAACTAGAGAGAGAAGAAGTCGCCGGAATTGTCGCCGGAAAGCCACCGGAAAAATCAAACCGTTGACCGAGCCATTGACCAAGCCATTGACCGAGCCGTTGACCAAGCCGTTGACTGTTGCCGAAAAATCGTCATCGCCTCGGGAAAATCGTAGGAGCCGTCGGGAAGTTATTCCGTCTCGCCGTTTTCTTGAATCAGTCGTCGTTCGTCGTCTTAGCCTCCGTAACCTTCACCGTGAGGAAACTAAGGTGAGGAAAAGTAAGGTGAGGAAAACTAAAAAAAACAAAAAACGGCTCGGTTTTAGTTTTCCTCACCTTAGTTTTCCTCACGGTGAAGGTTACGGAGGCTAAGACGACGAACGGCGACTGATTCAAGAAAACGGCGAGACGGAATAACTTCCCGACGGCTCCTACGATTTTCCCGAGGCGATGACGATTTTTCGGCAACAGTCAACGGCTCGGTCAACGACTTGGTCAACGGCTCGGTCAACGGCTTGGTCAATGGCTCGGTCAACGGCTTAATTTTTCCGGTGGCTTTTCCGGCGACAATTCCGGCGACTTCTTCTCTCTCTAGTTCTCTTTCTCTCCCTCCTTCTCTCTTTCTTTCCCTCTTTCTCTCTTTCTCTCCCTTTTCCTCTCTTTCCCTCTCTCTTTCTCTTCTCTTGGTGTGAAATGGAGAATATCTCAAGCCTCTATTTATAGGGAAGGAGATTGAGGGGTTTAGTGGAGGTATTGGGTAGTGGGGATTAGTGGAGAGGGTTAGTGGAGAGGATTGATGGTGGAGATTAATTGAGGAAGTTAGTGGAGAGGGTTGGTGAGGGATGTTACAATTCTCCCCCACTAAATAGGAATTTGTCCCCGTATTCCAATCGTTTTCAAGCGGTTCTCCAACTCCCCCAAAGAGCTCCGGATAATCTGCCCTTAATTCAAGCTCACGTTCCCAAGTTTCTTCTCGAATTCCATCCCTTTCCCAGCACACACGAACCATCAATGTTCTTTTTCCTTGGACCTCAATCTCCTGACTGTCTAAGATTTTCACTGGTCTACTCACAACTGTCAGGTTTTGGCCCATGTCTACTGGCGGTTGAGCTAAGATCAACTCTGGTTCTCGAACCATCTTTCGCAAAACTGACACATGAAACACATCATGAAAGTCTGACAACTCTTGGGGTAAGTCCAATTGGTAGGCTACTGCTCCTATCCTTATGATCGTATAAGGCCCCATGAATCTTGGCATTAACTTTTTCAACTTGCGGTTTTTGTTTGTTCCTCTGAATGTTATCATCTTTAAGTACACAACATCTCCAACCGCGAACTCTAAATCTTTTCTGCACTGGTCTGCGTAACTTAATTTTCTGACGATCGTGAGCCTCTTTCAGTCGATTCTTAAGCAATTCCACTTGTTCTACTGTCTCTTGGATCATTTCAGGCTCTAAGTGTCGCCTCTCCCCCACTTCAGTCCAACACAGCGGGGTTCGACACGGCCTTCCATACAAAGCCTCGTATGGAGCCATTTCAATACTGGAGTGATAGCTGTTGTTATAAGCAAATTCGACCAAAGGTAGGTACTTCCCCCTTTTTTCCTTCCAGTCTAACACACATGCTCTCTACATGTCCTCAAGTGTCTGGATCGTCCGTTCAGATTGTCCATCGGTCTGCGGATGGTAAGTTGTACTAAGGTGTACCTTTGTACCCAACGCTTTCTGAAAGGCTTTCCAGAAGATTGATGTGAATTTTGGATCACGATCATATACAATTCTCACAGGCACTCCGTGCAATCGTACCACTACATCCAAGTACTTATGGGCCAATTGATCTGCTCCATACGTTTTCTTAATGGCAAGGAAATGTGCTGATTTGGTGAGTCGGTCCACGATCACCCAAATTGCATCTAAATTTCCGGTCGTCCTTGGCAGTCCGGTAACGAAATCCATGGTTACCACTTACCATATCCCATTTCCATTCAAGCAAGGGTAAATCTTGAAATAATCCGCTTGGTACTCTGCGTTCTGCTTTTACCATCTGACATGTCTAACACTGAGAAACCCACACGGCGATTTCTCGCTTCAGTCCCCCCCAATGGTAGTAGCGCTTCAGATCCCGATACATTTTTGTATTTCCCGGGTGAATAGAAAATTTTGAGGAATGAGCTTGACACAAGATCTCATCCTTCAGATCTTTGTCATTCGGTACACACACCCTGTCCATGAATAAATACGTTCCATTTACGGTGGTATGGTATCCGTCCACTCCGTCATTAATCAACTTCCGCAAGGTGTCGTCCTATTACTGCATCTCACAGATCTTCCTTAGTAAGTCTGCCTGTCCTAGGGCTTCCAACCCAGTTCTTCCATCGTTAATAGATGTCACGCACAATCGTAAACTAGCCAAACTTGCGACAAGTTCTTGTACTTCCTTTACCCCCGAGACATATGCTTTCCGCCCTACTAAGGGCGTCTGCCACTTGGTTAGCCTTTCCTGGGTGGTAGGTTATGTCTAAGTCGTAATCTGCTAACAACTCCATCCATCTGCGCTGTCTCAGGTTTAAGTCTCCTTGAGTGAAGATATACTTCAAACTCTTATGGTCCGTATATACTTGTACTCTCTCTCCGTACAGGTAAGAAAGCCATATTTTAAGAGCAAATACCACTGCAACTAACTCCAAGTCATGTGTCGGGTAGTTAGCTTCATGCGTCCTCAATTGCCTTGACGCATAGGCAATCACTTGTCCATCTTGCATAAGCACACATCCTAACCCTGTGCCTGATGCATCCGAATACACTACATATTGTACTCCTGGCTTTGGTAGCACTAGAACTGGAGTTTCAGTCAAGTGCTTCTTCAGATTCTCAAAATTCTTAACACATGCTTCAGACACAACGAACTTAACATCCTTTCCAGTCAGTTTCGTCATTGGCTTGGCGATAATAGCAAATCCTTTTACAAACTTCCGGTAATAATCCGCCAATCCTAAGAAACTACGGACCTCAGTAGCATTCCTAGGCGTTGGCCAATTAGTGATAGTAGTGATCTTTTCCGGATCAACAGCCACTCCAGCTTTCGATATAACATGACCTAAAAATCCAATCCGTCTTTGCCAGAAATTGGATTTATTCAACTTTGCATACAGTCACTGCTTTCGTAATTTCTCCAACACTACTCGCAGATGTTGGTCATGCTCCGTTTTATTCTTCGAGTAGATCAAGATGTCATCGATGAACACGATTACACCCTTATCCAAGTATTCTCGGAATATGTTATTCATCATCCTCATGAAAGCTGCCAGCGCGTTGGTCAGCCCAAAAGGTAACACTAACTCGTAATGACCGTAACGTGTTCGAAAGGCCGTCTTTCTTACATCTTCCTCTGCTACTCTTATTTGGTGGTACCCCGAAGCCAAATCTATCTTTGAGAACCACGATGCTCCCTGTAGTTGGTCCAACAACTCATCGATTCTAGGTAAGGGGTATCGATTCTTTATCGTCACCTTGTTCAACCCCCGATAGTCGATACAGAGTCTAAAACTCCCATCTTTCTTTTTAACGAATAGCACTGGTGCTCCCCTCGGTGAACTGCTCTGTTGAATGAACCCTTTGTCGATTAAATCTTCTAGCTGCTTTTTCAGCTCGGCCATTTCTGCTGGTGCTAGACGATAGGGCGCTTTCGAGATAGGTGCCGTTCCAGGTTCTAACTCGATCGTGAAGTCATCTCCTCGTGATGGGGGTGGCCTATTTAATGGCTCGAATACATCTGCATATTCTGCTACGACTGGCATGGTACTCAGCTCTAGGGCTGAGTCTTTCTCGGTCATAGAAATGGTGGCGAGGTATGCTTCAATCCCTTTCTTCAATAGCTTTCTCTCCTGTAGCATAGAGATAATTGATATCCCTGTAATTTTCTTGATGCCCTGGAAAACCAGTTTCCCTTCCGTCCTTGGAATATGTACACGTGCCCGTAGGCAATCAATCACCACCCGATACTTGGTTAGCCAGTCCATTCCCAAGATCACCTCGTAGTGGTTTAGCTCCATCATCACGAGGTCTCCGAGCAATTCTATGCCTTTGATCATTATAGGTACATCTTTGAAAACCCCAGAGGACTTCACTAATTTTACTCCGGTAGTCTCGATCTCCTTCGTTTTTGAAACAAACACGCCTGTGAAGGTCCAACACTTCGCTAGTGTCGGACATACAAAGCTATGCGAAGCTCCAATATCAAACAAGGTATGGGCTGCTACTCCCCCGACTAAGACTGACCCTATATGGTATGTATTAACTAAGCATACTTTTCGAATTCACACAAGACTCTCAAAGAATGAACCACGAGATTTCGAAAGAAATACATACCAGCCATCGGTTTCACTCCACCATGTTCGCCCTTGGTGAAGACTCGAGGTCTTGCTACTTGCCTTTCCGGTGGCGGTGGCAACTATAACTGCTCGCGGTTCCGTCCTCCAGGCTGTTGCCTCACGAGCGCAACCATACACTCCCTTGCAAGGTGTCCAATCTGACCACATCGATAACATGCGCTCCTTAGTGGTTGTACCACCCTAGGTTGAGCCACACTCTGCACTTGCCCTGCTGTGCAATCCCTTTTGACATGCCCAGGCTGGTGACACCTAAAACAAATGACACTCTTAGATCCTACGCCTTTTCCAGTCTTGGATGTAGCATTTCTAGCCAGCTTAGACTCTTCTTGCAGTCCACTTTCCTGCACAGCCGCAGTTTCCACCAAGTCCACCATGCTAATGTACTTCCTTATAGCACATCGGTTCCTGAGTTCTACTCTCAGTCCCTTTTGAAACCTACGAATCAGTTTATGCTCATCCATACGTCTGGTTGTGAACCTTCTCAGACGATTGAACTCTTCCTTGTACTCCGTGACAGTTCGGTTGTCTTGACGAAGATCTTTAAAAGCACTCTCCATCCGATCCATGGTCTCTGGCAGAAAGTATTCCCGGGTAAACTCATCCCTAAAGTCATCCCAGGTCAATTCGTAACGCCTTTGTGTTCCTCCAATCACACCTTCCCACCATATGAAGGCATCGTCCTTCAGGTAATGCACCGCCAGGTCCATGCGGTACTCCTGTGGACACCTGATTGCATCGAGGTTCCTCTCCAGCTTTTTCCTCCACTTGTCTGCAGCAATAGCACTAGCCTTTCCGTCAAAAAGCTCCATCTGCATATCCCTCAAGTGCTTCATCATATCCCAGTATGACGGTCCTTGAACTTGCACCATCGGTGGTGGAGGTGCGGTGGATTATGTTCTTCTCTATTCTGGCCGTTCACTGGTGCAGCCAGCTGATGTAGGTTCCCAACTTCAGGCTCGTTACGCATATGATCGCCAAAACGATCACGGTATCTTTCCAATTCCTCCATCACAGCCGCGAGCATAGCAGCTTAGTTAGTGTTGTTCCCATTGGCGCTTCCTGTTGAAGCAGCATGACTTTCTATCATAATTTCAGGCTCTACAGCCTCACGTGGTCGCGCAACACGCGCTCGCATAACACGCGCTCTCTTTGGTGGCATCCTGGACACAGAAGAATCAATCTATCATTCTCCGTACAAAGCGTAGCTATTACTACAGAGTTGAAATGAAGCTAGGTGATGCTCTACATTTTTCTTTTCAAAATTTCCCCTTTCAAAAAAAAAATTTAATATTTTTTTTTTTTTTTTGATGAATACCTATTTTCAAAACTTTTTCGTTATTAAACTTTAATGCAATTTTTTTTTTTTTTAAACAACCTCCCGGATCAGAACCGGTTTTGCTAACCTTGCTCTGATACCAATTGTGACACCCGTCTCTCTCGTAAACCGAGACAGTGTGTCCAAACGCATTAACTTTAACCACAAGAACACTTGCTAGTTCAATGCCACTTATTCCCAAGGATCGTATGCAATTGCTTTACAAAAATACAATTTAAACTTTTACATAAATTCCAAATAAAATGATAACTTATTTTAAACAAAAACACATTGTTTTCTCAAATCCATCACCCAGCCGAATGACTACTCCTCCATGACTTCAGGCTCGCCTGACAAAGATGAGGGGTGAGTAATTGGGAATTACTCAGTGAGTGTGGGCTTTAGAGACTCAACGATATATCTTCTCAGATATTCATAACTACCGCAGACGAAAGTTCTAAGCTAATACATGCAGCAAATACGTCTGAAGACACTCACAGATAAAAAAATGACTTCCTAGACCTAACCAGTGCATCCACGCCCATTACTGGCGCACACCCTGTGGCATATAGCGGCACAACACGCTGTCCGTCCTCATGACGCATAGGCTCG
>OVAY01002577.1:0-16716 GCA_900406395.1 Kernera saxatilis | reverse complement strand
TTTTATTTATTTATTTATTAAGTCCGCGTATGGTGTGCGCCTAACACATAATCTGAAATGGTACGACAATTCAAAACAAAAAAAAAAGAAAATAATGGGAGTGGTCATTTTAATTCATGGTATTGAATAGCTTTTGGTATTTATGATTCACTTGATTAAATATGTTTTATGTTTATGTAGGCCACAAAGTCACATCATGGGACAGGGCGTATTCTTTTTTATCTTTTGTTAAAAAAATTTGCTATATAATAGGTGATACAAAAATCATGTATCTAAGAATTTTTGTAAGCTCGAAAATATTAAATAGTAATATCAACTCAAAGTAGAAAACCACTTCAAGTAATATCAATGCAGATAAAACAGTAATACCAATTCAGATTATAAAACCAATTCAAATATGAAATAGTAATATCAATTCACAAAAAACACGAGCCACTTTCAATTTAGTCCATAAGTTTTACTCGAGCCCCAAACCAAGCGTCTAGCCAGAAACAGGTTTGACTTTTATGCAAGAATTGCGTGTTCCCATAGAAAATCAAATATTTTGAATATTTTGAATGAGCCAAATCCCAGAAAAAGGCGATCCAATTTGAAGTTGGTCCATAAGGCCATTTTGTGAGTTCCAAAACCAAACGTCTAGACAAACACAAGTTGATTTAATGCAAGAATGTGCATGTTCCTTTAGAAAATCATATATTTTCAGTGTTTTGATCGAGGCAAATCACAAAAATATGATCAATTTCAATTTGGTCCATAAGCCTTATCCGAGCCCCAAACCAAGCGTCTAGCCAAAAACAAGTTGATTTTATGCAAGAATATGCATGTTCCACTAGAAAATTATATATTTTGAGTGTTTTTATCGAGGCAACTCCCAAAAAACATAAGCTATTTTGAAGTTGGTCGATAAAGCCATTGTCAAAGTCCCAAACCAAGTGACTAGCCAAACACAAGTTGATTTAATACAAAAATATGTGTGTTCTCCTTGAAAATCATATATTTTGAGTGTTTTAAATGAGTCAAATCCCAAAAAACACGAGCCAGTTTGAATTTGGTCCATAAGTCCATTGTAGGAGTTCGAAACAAAGTTTCTAGCCAAACACAAGTTGATTTAATGCAAGAATCTGCGGGTTCTCCTTGAAAATATTATATTTTAGTGTTTGATCGAGTAAAATACCAAAAAACACGAGCCAATTTGAAGTTGGTACATAAGGTCATTATCGGTCCTAAAAACAAGCTTCTAGCCAAAAACATTTTGATTTAATATAATAATATGTGTTTTTCCTTCAAAAAATATATTTTGAGTGTTTTGATCGAGTCAAATCACAAAAAACGTGAGCCAATTTATATTTGATTTTATGCAATGATATGTGTGTTCCATTAGATAATTATATATTTTGAATGTTTTGATCGAGCCATATCTAAAAAAATACAAGCTATTTTGAAGTTGTTCCATAAAGTCGTTAACCGATCCCCACAAACTAAGTTTGGTTATAAAATAAACAATGTCTCAGATGTTATACAAATAAATATTAAGTTTCTTAAGATAGGTCTTTTGTCCACTCTCTAACCACTCCAATGACCTGTAGATTCATCTTCGTTATAGAATTTCTCAGTGTCATCGTTGTTCTCATCATCTTCTCTGGCCTCATCGAAGTCATTTTCCTAGGGGTTCAACCTATATTCCGATAAAACTGTTTGAGTTTTAAAAAACAAAGGATTCCGAAGAAAAATAACGGTGTCAACATCAAAGTAAAATTACTTACGTCTCTCTAAATTCATCGACTTCGAGTGTGTTAGCGTACAACAGCATTTGGCTATGTTTTCCATGTCTCTTAAGTCTAATGATGTTGTGAACATCTACAATCGCTACTTATAAATTAAAGTTATATTTCGAAATTTTATTTCACAATTGGTATGAACGGAATTTTGAAGCAATATCACCTTCTGATATAGTAATGGTCCACCACCTTAGAACGCAAATAACCTTCTCATTGGTAGCTCGATCCCATTCGTGATTGAATTGTTCTGCAAATTCTCCCAAAGCGGTACACTCAAATGATTTATTTTCTATACATAATCAGGTAAGTAAACTATAAATTAGATAAAGAAATAAATTCAAAAAAACTAATTTATAAGTTTAGTCTCACTTTTCGTTTCGTAATGCAAAGTGTAGGATGGCGTATTCTTCTCTTTTCTTTCTGCAATCAATAAACTCGATCTTGCTAACACTAACAACTATCCACATTACATCTATTGGACAAGTATAAGCAATATTCATAACGATTTTAAATTAATTAACAATTCTATAAATTAAATTTGAAAAAGAAATGATTTCGGTTGAATATAACTTACAACCAAAACGTTTGTATCTAAATTTCCATGTAAAATATCTGAAAATTTAGATGTTGATAGATAAAGTCTTCGGTTTGGTAATGAACATCTTTGGTAAAGGGTAGTGTTAGCGAACTCGATTTCGTAATTGTTATCGGTTGATCGAAAAGTACCCCTAAAATAGTTCACTTGGAAATTGGTTATGTATTTCCAATCATTCTCTCTAGAGTCGTTACCGAAACCATTGGTGTAGAACCTATGAATTGAAGCTTCAATTTTATTGCCCTATAATAAAATGGTTCGAATGAGTAAATTCTTCTAAACAATAGTTGTATACGTATCTATTCCCTGATATATATTTAAGATTTCCTTCGAAATCAGAAAGTACATGCATGATTTAAAAAAATTGTCGAAATTACAACAAAAGAATACATATTAGTTATTAGGGAGATTTATTTGGCTAGCCTATTCATCGACCAAAATTAAAAGAATTTTCCTTGTTTCTGTCCTCTTTTTTATTATTTTCACGAGAATAGATCAATCTCTTCTCGATGGATTAAGTTCAATGATTTTATCGTAGTTTTGCGTTCTGATAACTTGTTTTTTTAAAATGAAAAAGCAAGTTATGGAGAGTGTATAGAGAAGTTGAATTCATATGATGAGTTTTAGACGATAAGGGTGTCAAAATTTCTTGGTCAAATAAAGAATAATTCTTTTTTAGACATGCAGTGGTTAGTCCAAATAAAGAAACAACTTTTCAGGTTCATTTTTGTCGGGTTTTGATAATGAAAGTGTAATAATTTTTTATTTTCGAAATTCAAATAATGAGATAACTTAGATATACCATATCAAGCGGTTATACAATAAAACATTTTGGAATATTTTATTTATGATTATTTTTATATAAATATTTCCGAATATTTAATTTATTATGTGTTCTTTTTATGCTTTGTTTTAGAATATTTAGATATATTTTATGTTTAGATGATTTCAAAAAAAAATTTATTTAATTTGGTATTGTGTTCTGTACTAAAATATCAATCAAATTTAAACAGAATTAGTATAATTTTTTTTTATCTTAGTGATATCTGTTTGTAATTATTTTCTGAAAAATTGAAGTTTTGTTATTTTTAGCAATGTAATTTTTGACAAATTCTAATTTCAGAGTTCTAAAACACCAATAGCAATATGTATTATGTCTACCATTTGTCAAGTCTCTTAAGCTAGTTCAAATAATATTTGAGAAGTAAAATATACAAATTAATTTCTCATTTTGAAAAAGGCTACATAACTTCTAAAAAACTATGAGATATGATAGAGCTAATGCAACGAAAAAGGACAAACCTGCTTAATCAGCACGTTGAAATCATAAACAAACTATAAAATACTAGTAGGGAAGAGTCGTCAGCACATGTACCATTCAAAAATCACGAGGCATCTTCTACATGAGAGACCCGATTCAGTTTTCACAGCAAGAAATGGAAATGATATTATTAATCTCTCTCTGCTTCACAACTCTCTTAGCATTTCTCTTCCTTAAAAAATTCCTCAAACAAACCAAACTCAACCTACCACCATCTCCATGGCAATTTCCAGTGATCGGTAACCTCCACCAGCTCAGTCTCCACCCTCACCGCTCCCTCCGTTCCCTCAGCCACCGCTATGGACCGCTCGTGCTCCTTCACTTCGGCCGTGTTCCTATCCTCATCGTCTCATCCGCTGATGTAGCTCATGACGTCATGAAAACACACGATCTTAAGTTTGCAAACCGCCCAAAAACAAAAGCAGTCGAGATCATTATGAACGGAGGGCGAGATGTGGCTTTTTCCTCCTACGGTGAATATTGGAGACAAATGAAGGTATGATATTTGTATATTATTTTTTTTCCAATAATGATTATGAATCGAATCCCAGACTAATTATTGATTGGGGCGGATCTAAGTCAAATATATTACCTTTTTCTTTTCATCATTTTCCATAAAAAAATTTCGTTTATGTCTTTATGATATCAAAAAGCAATCCAAACTCATTAATAGTATAATTTTCACTAAATGTATAAATATTTCTATGTCCCTCACATATTGGAATATTTTTTTGTTATTTTACATGATAATGAACATGGCAATGGTATTTTGTAAAAATACAAATTCAATCATTACTTGTAAACTATATTTATAAGATGTTAAGTTTTTCGTTAAAAAAATAAATTATTTTGCTTACAATTTTACTTTTTCTAGTAGTTTCATTTTTTTTTAATCGTCCTATTAGTTTCATTTGTATATATATTCTGCCTCTGGTAAATATATTGATATCTGTAAATAGCCGGGTATTCTTATCATGTTTCCACAGTGATGAAGCATGATTGGAGTTTAATATTATTATGTATTATTACGCCAAATAGAGTATTCCACAATACAAGCTAGTGATATAAAATATTTACATTTTACACGAACTTACCTTTTCCTTTTCTGGTTTAAGAAGGATATTATCTTTTACTTAACTGATAAAACCTTCTTTTTTTTTAAATCTGCTTTGGATGAAGAGTGTATGCACTGGTCATCTCCTCAGCAAGAAAATGGTTAGGTCCTTTGAGAATGTAAGGGAAGAAGAGATAGTTGCAATGATGGAGAAGATTGAGAAAGCTAGCTCTTCTTCTTTGTCGGTAAATATAAGTGAATCCCTGCTTAATATGACAAACAATGTGATATGTAGAATTGCTTTGGGAAGAAAATTTAGCCGCAAAGAAAACGCTAGGGATTTGGAAAATACCCTGAGGAAAATCATGGAGCTTCTAGGCGCATTTCCGGTCGGGGATTACATCCCGTGTTTGGCCTGGATTGATAAAATCCGCGGTTTGAATCGTAAAATGGAGGAAGTAAGCAAAACGTTTATGGAGTTTCTAGAAAGAGTTGTGCAAGAACATGTAGATGAAGGTGAAGATAAAGAAACTTTGGATTTTGTTGACATGTTGTTACGAATTCAAAGAGAGAAGTCAGATGGATTCCAACTTGAAAGAAGCGACATCAGACTCATTATTTTGGTAATAAAGGCAAACCATCCTTTACTTAACAACAATATCATTTTGGCTTTTAATAGATATGTAATCATATTGTTACTAAACATGAAATATTGTGCTTGTTTTATAGGATATGTTCTTAGGAGGAACGTCAACGACTTTTACGACACTCGATTGGGCAATGATGCTTCTGATAAGACATCAAAAATCTATGAAAAAACTCCAAGACGAGATCCGAACATACTCGAGACATAAGTCATATGTATCGGAAGAAGAAGTTGAGAAGATGAAGTACCTAAAAGCTGTGATTAAAGAAGTTCTTCGACTGCATCCTCCGGGCCCATTGTTAATTCCTAGACAACTTGGTGAAGATGTCAAACTGAAAGGATATCACATTACCTCTGGCACACAGGTAAACATCTAAACTAATGAGGCAAAGCAACCTTTTTTATATAAGTAAATCATATAGAAAAATATATATCTTAAGTGTGGTCGCTTAGGTAATCATCAATGCTTGGGCGATCCATCGTGACACCGCGACATGGAGACTAGATGCAGAAGAATTTAAGCCAGAGAGACATTTGGATCAAGTTTTGGATTATTCAGGACAAGATTTCAACTTTATTCCATTTGGGTCGGGACGAAGGTTATGTCCTGGAATAGGATTTGCTTCGGTGTTAATTGAGGTGGCATTGGCAAATATTGTGAACCGGTTTAACTGGAGAGTCGAGATTAGACCACTTGGAGATGATGATCAGTACTATCTCGCTGAAACAATCGGTATTGAAGTTTCCCGCAGATTCTCTTTAATTGCCTTCCCGTCTTAAGTTTTATCCACTATTTAGTGTGCAACTGGAATAGACGTGTCGGCTGAGATATCATTAAGTTGACTTTTCCTTCAAAAACGAAAAAACTGTCCTTTTGTTATTGTTGTTGTTGTAGTCATCATTTTTGATGGAACAAAGTTTTCTTTCAACATCTTAGTGATGTCTTCGACCCACTAATATTTATAGTTGCAGCCTACGTATAATTTTTAGATTTAGCACATGTATCCGTATTTTCTTGAATCACCCGATTAGTTCTGGGGGAGTAGGTGCATTGACGAAGAGCTTCCCTCAAACTGACAACGAGTAAAGCACATTGACTGAATCTTAAGTGCACAACAGATCGACGCCAGAGTTTTGATACGATAGAATTGAACACAACACTATACGCCGTTGTGCCCTAGATCTAATATCACCGTGTTATCCCGCACGGGTTCCATTTAGTTTCATTTCACTCTTTTGAAGATCTTGGAATATGACCAATGCTTTCTCGAGCTTCCTGTTATTACAAAGCCCATCCAACAAAATGCTGTATGTCACAATATTAGGATGCACACCATCAGAAAACATCTGTTTTAATACTTTTTCGGCATTATCACTGTCGCCATCTTGAAAAAAACCTTGGATAAGAGTGTTGTATGTTATTATATTGCCAACGAATCCTCTTTGAGACATATCACGAAAGAGTTCCATGCCATTCTCTACCTTCTTAGACTTGCAAAATCCCTTTATGAGAGTAGTATATGTCACAACATTTGGGAGACAATCCTTGCTAACCATCAAAGCAAGCATCTGCTTGGCCTCCTCCACACGATCTTGCATGCAAAGCCCGTTGATCAATGAATTGTAAGTGACGGTACTAGGAGCTATAGACCTTTGGATCATTTCCTGGTACAATTTCTCAGCTTCTAAAAGTTTTCCTTCTTTTACAAACGCATCGATCAATGCGTTGAAAGTAACTCCATTGGGGTTGGTTCTCCTCTCAATCATATCACTAAGTAACTGGGAGGTGTTGGAGATGGGCTGCGCATCCTCATCCAAAGCCCGGCTCAACCCAGTCCGACCCGAGTTTAAACCCAAATTCGGCCCAAATGACCCAAAAACGAGCCCATGAGTTCAGCCTACAAAGGCTTTCGCCCCGGCCCACAATGGACGACCTCGGCCCAACCGACCTAGAGATCGGTTGTCAGGAGGCCGGTCATGAATTAAGGCGGATATCACGGGAGATAGCAGGCCACTCCTCTTCTTAAGTGCCATGCCCCTACGCCGATCTCCGTTAGGAGGCCGGTCATGAATTAAGGCAGATATCGCGGGAGATAGCGGGCTCCTCCTCCTCTTAAGCGTCATGCCCATACGCCGACCTAGAGATCGTCTGTCAGGAGGCAGATCTAACACGGATATCGTGGAAGATGGCGGGCCACCACCCCCCCCCCCCCNGGGGGGCCCCCCCCCCCCCCCCCCCCTCTCTCTAGCACCACTTAGGATTCTGAAGATATAAACAGAGGGGAGGAAAGGAGAGAAAAGGAGGCTGGACCGAAAGGAGAGATAGCTTGTATTGATCCCAAATCGTTAATACGAAGTCATCCACTAAAAACTTGTTCCCACTTGATCTTCGCTCTAATATTTGAACTATACCTCGACCCACCTCGTATTTATTATACTAAATAAACCGAGTTCAACCGGAGGCATCATCCCATCTTCCGTAATTACAAAGACAACTGATGAGGGAGTTGTAGGTAACAACATTCGCTCTAATTCCTTTCTTCTCCATTGCATCAAAAAGGTCGAGCGCATCATCCACATGTTTGTATTTGCAAAGAGCATCAATGACTGTATTGTAGATTACAACATCAGCCTCCATTTTCCCTTCCTCCATCTTCTTGAGCAGATTTAGAGCCAAATCGGTATCACCTCTCTTACATACTCCATTTACTACCACACCATAAGTAACCAGATTTGGTTGACAGCCTTTCCTCACCATTTTCTCAACTAAAGCCACCGCTTCTGGAGCTTTGTTGTTGAGAAAAAGCCCATGGATTAGAGTGTTGAATGTCACAGTATCAGGTTTATATCCCATTCCCACCATTTGATCAAGCAAAGATACTGCATCCAAAATCCTATTCCCGTGACAGTAACCATTGAGAAGCGAAGTAAGCGTGACTATATCAGGATCATAGCCAAGTTTCATCATCTTCCCAAGAGTTGCTAAGGCAAGAGGGAGTTGAGAGCGACGACAAATACAGTTTACGAAAATACTGTAAGTATACAGATTATGTGGAATTCCCAGGTTTTGCATCTTCTCACCCAGGGAGATGACAACATCGTACTTGTTCATCTTTGCAATGGCACTCAACAATTTACTGAAATCAACAATGGAAGGAAAAGGACGAGACTTTACCATTTCACTGAACAAACAAATCGCATCATCTAAGTTAATATCACGAAGCCGAAGCCCATTTCTCAATATCTCTGTGTAATCATCATTCGCACCAGAAAAAGCTCGTCCCCAGCAACGGAAACCACAAAGGCTAAACGAAGAAGGAGAAGATTTCCGATGAACAAATCCTCTGGCCGTAATCGCAACCAATCTCCTCATCTTCTCACAATTTTGGCTTCCAATAGAATTGAGTACCCTAGATTCCGAGAAATCTGGTTATCGTAATAAAATCAGTTTTTAATTTGAATTACTCTATTCTAGTATTTTCAAAGTTACATCATACAAAATCACTTCTTGTACTGTGTTGATGATAATTTGGATAATATGCAAAATAATATTTTTTTTGGTTTTTTCCTATATCATAATTTCATAATTTCTTATGCAAACTCAAAAGAAATTGTTTTTATTATTTTTATATGATCTAATATAGTTTTTTTTTTTAATTTCATAAATATTTAATTTATACTCCCTCTGTTTCATATTAGTTGATATTTAAGGTTTAGAAACACAAATTAATAAATCACATAAATTCATAATTTTTTTAATTTTTTCTATAGACAAAAACATAATTTATTGTCTAATTAAAAACATTTCAACCAATAATAAAAATAACTACAAAATACTATTGGTCAAAAAATATTACATGAAATTTAATTTTGCATTAGAAATACAAAAGATCAACTAAAATAAAACAAAAAATTTTGACTAAACATCAACTAAAATGAAACCGATGGAGTATATAATAGCAAACCCACTTTTGTGTTTGTTGATGTCATTATTTTTTTATAAGAAAAAAAATTGATCTAGTGGTTAAAAATTATTTGATTATAAATCTAACGACTAAGATTCATTATAATTTTTTTCACTAAACCAAAAGTTATGTTATTTCATTGACAACTGTTTTGTCAAATATTGTTTATTTTATTTGCATCTTTAGCACTTGTCTCCTCGTCTTTATTAATAGATATAACTTTAGTTTTTTCATCGTTTTCGTAAGTCATTTTTTCAAAAATCTTAATAAACTAAAATTCCTCGTGGTGAGTGTATGATGATGAGGTTAGGGATGAGTATGCTCTAGAATTAAAATTAAAAATGGTGGTGTCCATATCTCATTCAATCTCTCAATTCATAGGAAAATTTATATTATTTCCGTTTACATAATCGTTGGATTATGATTTATTTTGCGAGTTTTCTAACCATCAATGCGAAATCTTTCGTTTCTCTATTCAATTTTTTTAAAATTTAATTGTTTATTCATCTTTCATTTTGTATAACAATATTTCTAGTCTTTTTCTTCTTATTTATGATAGTAGTAAGCTTCCAATTATGATTCACGGAACTGATTTATTTTTATCTTGTGTTTCCAATGAATGCACCATATATCCTTCATCTTTTGGAAGGCACATGAACAACACTATCTTAAAACATAATCCCAAGTTTTCTCAAAAGAGTTATTTCGAGTTGAACTTGTTCCATGCTTCCTGTTTATCGTCATGAGAAAAGTAGATGAAGCCAGGAAATGCGGATTTGTACAATTGTGCGGTTCTAGTTATCCATGAGAGACGCAATCTAATCGGATAAAATGTTAACTTAAAGGTGTTTTTGTTGGTGGGCATCTAAAGTAGCAGTGAATCACTTACCTTGAGCAAGTCGAACACTTTCTCAAGAATGTATTTTTGCTGGAGATTGGCGCCTTTTTGCTGAACTTTGTCAGGATGTATACAGAGAGTGGCATTTCTGTAAACTTTCTTAACAGACGTAGCGGTTATTAAATCGGTCAATGAAACAGGCTGCCAACCGCATTCTGGCCAAAGAACCTGCTCATTTGCATAGCAACATCAGAAAAGGTATGTAAGATTCGTAACATCAAAACAAACAAATTAAGAAAACGGACAATATGACATACATATTGTAACGTCGAAAGCAGGGCACGTAAGTTTCCCTCCTTATCCGCACCCCAACGTTTTATCTCAACATCTAGGTTACTGCAATCCAAGATTAAACATGGAGGATTAACCAAACAGAAAACAAAACACAAGATAGATGGTAATAGTTGAGACGGTTCACTAAGGTCGCCCCCAGGCTTATTAAGTCCCAAGATTTGAGATGTCAAACTGAATCACACGGTAATGAAACTTACATATCTCTCAGCTTGTTCTCTTTGTACTTGAAGATCACGTTCATTTTTTTTAAGCAAGCTCCTAGAGCTTGGTACAACAAGATTGATTATTTTTTTGCAGAAACCGGGTTTGAAAGAAGCAAAAGTGAGCGGACTCTCTACGTAAAGAAGCAAAGTGAAGGTGATATCCTTATTGTGTGCTTATATGTAGATGATATAATTTACATGAGTTCTAGTGCTGCACTTTTTGCTGATTTTAAAAATATTATGATGAAGACGTTTGAAATATTAGACCTTGGATTGTTGCAGATTTTCCTTTGTTTTGAAGTTAAGCAAGTGGAGGACGGGATTTTTGTGTCTCTGGACAAATATGCATCAGCCTGCTCCAAAGGTTCAACATATGGCAAACTGCAATGTGCTGGAAACTCTTATGAATGTCAATGAGAAGCTGCAGATAGAAGATGGAAAAGAAAAAGCATTGCAACAAAGTTCAGGAGCTTGGTCTCATCTATCTAACTCATACAAGACCAGATATCTCTTTTGCTGTTAGTGCAATTTCCAGATTTATGCACAGTCCTACCAAGCAACATTCTGGAGCAGCAAAGAGGTTATTGAGGTATATTGCTGGAACAATGGAGTTTGGCTTATAGTACAACAAAGTTTCAGAGTTTGAATTAGTTGGGTTTACAGACAGTGATTGGACCGGAAGTTTGCAAGACATAAAAAGCACTTCAGGACATGTTTTTAATCTTGGTTCGGGGGCTGTTTGCTGGAATTCAAAGAAACAAGGTGTGACAGTTTTATCATCATCAGAAGCTAAGTATACAACATCTACTTCAGTAGCTTGTCAAGCTGTTTGGTTAAGAATGATTCTAGCAGACATCAAGCAAGAACAAAAATGACAACAAGGCGGCAATAGTAATGAGCAAAAATCCAACATATCATGAAAGAACAAAGCATATATCAATCAAGGTTCACTTCCTCAGAGATTTGATTAGTGAAGGTTCAATTACTCTAGAGTATTGCAACACAAACAAGCAGAGTGCAGATGTTCTAGCGAAGGCACTATCCAAGAACAAGTTTGACTACTTCAAAAGTACGCTGGGAGTGTGAATCAAGGGAGAGTGTTAAAATGTGATTCAAATTTGGGAATAAATGGGAATAAGTAACGTATGTCAGTTTCGATTTCTTCGAAGATTGAGTCAATTAGATTTATTATCTAATTTAATTGGGAATAATGAGTAGTGGGTTAATGGGTGCCATTATGTTTCTTTTCTTTATAAATTCATGTAGTATCTTTCAGTTTTAATCATCAGAGAATCAAGTATTATTCAGAGAAAGAGATCTTACCTTTTGTGCTTCTGTTCTTTGATTTCTCTTTCCATATTTTTATCTTTGTTCCAACATAAGCAACCGTACACATAACTCAACATCCCACAGTGAAATCATACACACATACAATTTAAAAATGCACATCAAGAGGGACTACAAGTCTACAACTTAACCAAACATGCAACTTGAAAATGGGATTAACTTACGCTCGTTCCTTAAACATGAACTGATGAATTCGAGTTGGAGTACCCCATATTCTTTTATCTCATCTTCGTCACTGTGGACTTGGAACTCAAAGAAAAGCTCGTTAGACATCACATCCGCTTGAAATTTAAAGATGTACAGATGGTCCGTAAACGAACCATACATATAGGTTTTTGTATTTTTCCATGGAGAAACAGCGTCAAGATTATGTTTGTCTATGATGCGATAAAACACCAGAAAGCTTTTCCTAGCACCAGTGTTGAAAAACTTGAATCTTTTGATACCTTTATTAACTAGCAAGATGCAAGCCTTAAATCTCAAGGATATAGGAAGAGGCCTCTCATTTAACTTGATTATCAAGGAACATCCGGTAGTAGCTCCGTGAGTGAAGTACGCAAGCACTTCCACACCGGGTAAGATAGCTCCGTTACAATTTCTCAGGATGATGAGTTCCCTTGCTTCTTTATTCAGTTTGAAGCAGTAAGCAAAGTTGAAATATATCCATGGACTGTGTAAGGAGCAATCAAGTCTCTCCAGTGACTCACAATTTCTGCGTCTAAGGATGATAAAGAATCTGAAAGTTGTGGGATTGATACCAACTTTCTGCAACCGTTGATAATAAGTTTCGAAAGTCGAGAGATTCTCTTGACCCATGGAGGAATTTCTTGTATCTATGTATCCTTAAAGTGCACCGTTGTGAGGCTGTCAAGAGAAGGGGATAATTCTTGCAGATTTTCTCTATATGACATTTGAAACATATCAAGACGAGGCCATGACTTAACCGACGAAGGCACTTCTTTTATTGCAGTATTCATGACCATGAGATACTTAACGTTTGTGGAGATCTCGGGAAAACTTTTCAACAACAAGCAATAAGTGAGATCGAGTTCTTCAAGAGATTCCAAATTAATGTTGGGAGGAAGAACCTTTAGCTTTGAGCATCCTTTTAAACTCAACTTTTGCAGTTTTTGAAGGTTTCCAATAGAGGATGGCAAGTCCTCCACACCAGTGCACTCAGCAAGTTCCAATATTTGGAGATTAGTGGCATTTCCAATAGATGGCGTAAGCTCCACCAAACTTGAGCATCCGAAGAGAAGCAATTCTCAAAAAACTCCTTTAGGTTTCTCGAAAAACTCAAATCCATCCATTCAAAGTTTTCAAGCGGATGTATAAACAAACAAAGGGAACATAAAAACACATTTACTAGCCAAGAAAAATAAAAGAAACTTCCAAACCATTAAAGATTAAATTCAAATAATAACATAGCTAGTGTTAAGATCACTCCTTTTTGAAGCCTTAAAGGTGTAAAAAAAGAAAAGGATATCAATAGACACAAAATAAACCTAAAGTTTTAAAATTGAGAGAAACATATAACAATTTCGTACCCAATTTCCTTCCCACAACTTTTGAAGTTTGCTGTTTCGCAGAGATAGTTCCACAAGGTAATCCGTACGAAAATTAGAAGGCAAACATGTCGTCGGAAAACAAGGCCATTGTAGTGATCTAAGTTTTCGGGATAGATTATTCAAACTTTCCGGTGAATACAATTTGAATTTATTTTCATCATATGGGTACGTAAATCTTAAGAATTTAAGGTTAACCATTCGTTCAAAAGCTCTCTCACTTATATTTAAATCCTCTGATACCTCAGCTTGAGTCAAAATGTATGCCTATAACACTTCTACTACCCTGAAAAAAAGATAGGAAAAAGGTAGAGATAGTAAGTTATTAAATGAATTTAATTTGTAGGGAGCAAGGAAATGGAAGACTAACAAGAATGGATTGGTACATTGGTTCATGACGGGCAATTTCTTTACCCAATTTTTCTAGTAGGTTATGCATCCTTAACCATCTGTATTCAATAGATATGAGAGATTTTTCAGTTAAGACATGAAGCCCATGCTTCACATCAAAGAACTCTTTCACAAGATGCTCTTCCATTTTTTCAATCCTTTCATTGTTGAAAAGGCATGCTATATGAAGGAATAAATCTTTATCTTCATCACGTAAGACATCGTAACTGAACTTTAAAATGCTTTGAATATTGGTATCAAGGCGATTCCTTAACCTTGGTAGTGCATTTTCCCACTCCTTCTTGGACATTCCTCGCATAGCAGAGCCCAAAATCCTCAATTCCAAAGGGAGTTTACCAGAAAGCATCGTAACTTCCCAAGCAAGATCTGAGAAACCATAATCTAGATACTTTTGATCAAAAGCATACATGCAGAAGATTTGAAAAGCTTCATCAGTTGATGGGACATCCACTTTGTAAATATTGTTGATCTTATTGATAACATCGTATTTTTATCTATTTTTACTACTATTTTAATATGCTTTTAATAATTATCTTCAGTGTTTTTGGAGCTTTTAAGACGTTTTTCTTCTATTTGGAGTTTATAGAGTCATTACAGGTATTTTGGATAAAAAACTTACAAAAGGAGCAAAAACAGCTTATTGGACTGTCTCTGTCCGTCAGAAGTTTAATATCAGACGAAGACCTTCAACTCAACTAAATTGGACGATCTTGGTACCTAAAGAAAGCCACAAGGGTTAGCTTTCATCTCCAAGTGGTTTGAAGACAATCCATCAAGTCAATCAGAATTTATGCCCAAAGAACTGAAGACTAGTCCAGCAGGCTCGCGAATGAAGCAAGAGCAGGATTGAGACAACTTAAGGCCGACACTTAAGGCACAATCACTGGCGTCTTTCTCATGAAGAATGCATCATTATTTACTTCATTCAAGTCCATTCATATGTCAAGACATCAAAGAGATCAAAGGCCCAAAGTAAACCCAATATTTCCTTTTTGCGAAAAGGAAAAGACCTAAACCTAACTAATCTTCTCAAGGCTTATAAATAGCCGCTTATTAGCTCGTCTAGGGCATGCCTCTCACGACTCAACAGCCTCACAGCGCCGTCCACCTCCTCTTGCAGCAGCCACGACCTTGAAGCTCCATTGACGCCAAGTCCTTGATGCTTTAGAGTTGTTTTTACGTTTTATATTCTTGGGAGAAGATCTCTTCATTACTTGTGAAGTCCTCTGAACCCTTTTTTCTTTACAGCACTCATTTATGCCTTTTAATACTATGAATTTGTTTTCTCTTTCCATGTGTGAGTAGTTTAATTGTTGGGTTTAAGGGTTTTTCAAAGGGGATTGTTTTTTATTAATTTTCGGGGTTTTGATCTAAAGTAGTTAGAATTTTCATCATCTTTACTTGTTAATTATTGCATGCAATTGGAGTCATGATCTAGTTGTTGATCCTAGGATTAATCTATCCACTAATCGTGCTTTTTGATTTCCTGAACTAGTATTTGGTGAGCATTGAACTATAACCGGTGAAAGCTTGAGTTATAGGGCTTTGTGAGTTTATCGAACCTATTCTAAATGCTTGTTTATCTTCATGATTGCCTTCGGAAGTCGAGTAGTTGTGTTGTTTAGACATAGATAGCAAGTTTGTCAAAAACATATATGTTATATCAGTGTTCGAATTCATGAATTTATCTAACCGATTAAACATTGTTCTTTAGATCTCCTGAATAATCCATACCCCCTGCGAATTCCCTGCTGCCCAACGCTTCGTTTTATTGATTTCTTTGTCGTTTTTAATCGCTTGTTACTTGCTCTCTTCCAAACCGTGACAACCAAACCCCCATCTTTATTTTGTTTTAGCTAGATCTGATCTTAAACGGTTAGTAGTGCATGCGAGGTTTCTCTGTGGGATCGATAACCTTAAATACTACATTGATATATTGTGCGTTTGCAGGTACTTCGTTGTATCACTAATTAAGGTAAAATCTGACACACATCAAGAGAGGCAACAACGACAGAAAACTTGATGTGTGTCAGTTTTCACCTTAATTAGTGACACAGCGATGTGCCTGCAAGCGCACAGTATATCAATGTAGTACTTAAGGTTATCGATCCCACAGAGAAACCTCGCATGCACTACTAAACGTTTAAGATTAGATCTAGCTAAAACAAAATAAAGATGAGGGTTTGGTTGTCACAGTTTGGAAGAGAGCAAGTAACAAGCGATTAAAAACGACAAAGAAATCAATAAAACGAAGCGTTGGGCAGCAGGGAATTCGCATGGGGTATGAATTATTCAGGAGATCTAAAGAACAATGTTTAATCGGTTAGATAAATTCATGAATTCGAACACTGATATAACAAATCTGTTTTTGACAAACTTGCTATCTATGTCTAAACAACACAAGTACTCGACTTCCAAAGGCAATCATGAAGATAAACAAGCATTTAGAATAGGTTCGATAAACTCACAAAGCCCTATAACTCAAGCTTTCACCGGTNAAGCATTTAGAATAGGTTCGATAAACTCACAAAGCCCTATAACTCAAGCTTTCACCGGTTATAGTTCAATGTTCACCAAATACTAGTTCAGGAAATCTAAAAGCACGATTAGTGGATAGATTAATCCTAGGATCAACAACT
>OVAY01002576.1:0-16716 GCA_900406395.1 Kernera saxatilis | reverse complement strand
GGGTATGCTTATCATGCTTATACCTCACCTTATGTGGTAAAGTAGCACACTCGAAACACAAAGCAAAGCCATCGCACTCATCAACGCAATTGAATGTTTCCCTACGTTCTTGTCCGCAAACACTACAGCTTCTCCACTCTTTTGGTTTTGATGTTAGGAATAAAGGATGTTTATGACTTTCATGGCCTAATGGCTCAGAAATTGTGGCACACTGAACATGTACCTTGAAATCACATTCTTCTCTACCGCACTCATAGAAGAAACCAGCTGTGAGAAACCTGGGATAACAAGCTGAACATCTATTCTTAAGGAAAATAACGTCGTCATTTCCTCCCATTAGAGCTAGAGTGAGCAGATGTGGATGTATCGGGTGATATTTTTTGCGAGAAAGATTTGCACATGTTTCATGTAGAACAAACTCACATTGCACACAAGAGTAGAAGTTACCGAAATAGATTGGTGTGATGCACGCTTGACACTGCTTATTGTCGTCGTAATCTTTGTCTGTGTTCTCATCAAGTCTCAGATGATGATGTTCATGGCTGAAATGTCGTATGATTCCATCGCTTATGCTCACAAACGGCGGCTCAACTTCTTCAATTTCTTCGGGCACTCCCTCAAGATCTACGCCATCCCACACATTGTTCTGTGTGGCACATCTTGAATGTACCGCATACGAACAACCATCCTTGATGCAAGAAAAACCACCGTAATCATTGTTTATCTTTCTGCGACAAACACCACAAGACCAGTTTCCTTCGTCAAAAGATGGGGTATAACAGATGCGATGGAGATGGCGAGATATCCTTATGACACGTGGTAAGTTGATACATCCTAGATGAACCCCAAAGTCACAAGGTAGACATATATAGAATGGAGAGTTCGAATCAGCCAAGGCGCATACGTCGCAAGTTAAGGAAGCCTTTCTTGGAAAGTAAGAAAGTGTATGGTCGTGCCACTTCGTAGGGGGTATAGATAAGTCAGGTGCTTTCTCCAAACAAGCTATGTTCATAGCAAAATCGCAGGCTGAACAGAAATAAAACACCTTAATGAGATCTTCATCACAGCAATAGCATTTTCTTGTATCATATCCCTTGTTCAACACAAGCAAAAGAGAATGTTTTGGATGAAGAGGGTGTTTGATCTTCAGTGGAGCCCTTTCATATTCTTTATGGTACTCGCCATTGCAACCCCTGCAGCGGAAATGGGTAGTTCCCCGTGTTAACGTGAATTCTTTCCATTTTCCAAGGAGACAGTTCCACGTGTACTCGCTATTCCCCAAGACTTCTCCAATCACACAAATTTTTCCTTCTTTGAATTCTACTTGTACTTGAGGGCATAAGGAAATACGTTTCTTCACCTTTGAATGCATAGATGTGGCTACGGAGACTATTTGAAGGATGAGTGATATGAGCTCCGGAACTGGATCGAGTTCAAATGTTTGGTTAACGAGTGACTTGAAGTTCAAATCAGACTCCGGCTTCTGGTCCGAATCTATAGCGATTTTCTGAGAAATGAGTGAAATGAGCTTCGACAGCGGCTCCGGCAAGGAATCCAAATCCATAGAGTTGAATAGAGAGACGGTTTGAGTAATGAGTGACATGAGCCTTGACAGGGGCCTCGGATGCGAATCCAAATCCATAGATCTGACCAGAGAGATTATTTCAATAATCTTCGAGTAGAACTTCGGAACTGAATCGAGGAGATGAATTAGTTGAGAAATGAGTGAAATGAGCTTCGACTCCGGATCTGAACCCATGAAGTTGCCCTCGAGATGGTTCGACTCCGAATCCGAATCCATGGAGTTGCCCTCGAGATGGTTCGACTCCGAATCCGAATCCGAATCCATGGAGTTGCCGGGGAGAGAATAGTTTGAGTGACGAGTGATATTTCGAGATATTTTGACGAATCTTAATGCTCTCTGCGTAATTACGGTTTACAATTGTTCTATTCACTATTACATCACTGGAATCTTTATCCGGCCCCATGGATTTAAATCACTTCGTATTTGTTCTTTAGATTTCCTAAAAGGAGAAGATATCGGTTACGGAGAAGGCTTTTTCCGTTCCACATTAAACAGAAAATTGCATGCTTTGGCAATTGGCGCACACAACGAACACCACCTATCACAACAGACCAAGTCGATATGCTCGAGGACGGAATCGTGTAGACCTAATGAAAACGGTTACGTTAAATTGGTAATGTCCGTTTCTATACATCCAAAACTAATTTTATATATGTAGAAGACAAATTAGATGAAATACATAGCTCCGCTCCAAAAACTACCAAAACCAATAAACACGAGAGAAGACATATGCATCTCCATGCACCTTGACGCTGTGTGTCACTCACAGACATCATTGAAAATGTTGTATTGCCACACTCTTCATAAGAAGACAACCATAACCGCTTCAAATTTGTGTTTTGGGCCACACAACTCAGCTCTCTCTCTCTTTAACTTTATAATTAATTAACCCTTCTTTTCATTTGAATACTACATCATACAGATCCAATGTTTTTTAATATCTTTCATCAATACGTATAAAATTTCCTAAATTATATCACCAATCTATAAGATGGATAACCCATCAATATATTATTTTAGTTTTGTATATTTTTATAGCTGTCGTGTTTTTATGTATTTATCAAATATTTATCATTATAAAATTTGTATGATGAAACGTTCGGTTCTTTAACACCAAGAAGCTGTTATAGTATTAATAATATAAACACTAAGATGATCAGACAGGAATATATCGATTCATATACAATCAACCTAACATTATTTCTAGACTCTCATTCATAACATGCATTCGCATCAACCATGACATTACTTACGCATCGATCATACACCACATTAATCTCTCGTGATCGTTTATGCATTTATCTATATCAAACATCACTGTATAGTCTGTATTGGGCTCATCCCGATCACAGTTTCACCATATCAGATGGTGCCAAAGGTTTTATAACTCACACTTCATGCACCTTTTTTTTTTTATATACCCTATCGACTGATCCGGTCAGCCCCGGTAGAAACGCACGTCGTGCTACAGAATGGACTTCTCCCCGAAAGACCACCACACTGTCTGTCCAGAGTTTGAAATACTTTCCGACTAATGCCAGAGAATAGTCAGATCGCTTGTTACACACATCAATGCACCAGGCTTATCCCGTTCACAACTCGAGTTTTTGGACTGCGCAGGGCTCACCTGGATCACATATCAAACAAGTAATATAACTACAACAGGTTCATCCCAATAATAGTCCACATAAGCATCGATCAAATCCGCACTCAATATTTTCTGAAAGCCCATTAATTAATCTAAGTATGTTTTGTTATCTAACTCACGTAGAACCGTGGTTCTCAAAACACTAATCCTAACTTGCACCGCACCATATTTTCTTACATAGTTTCATATACAGTAGAACCTCTTTAAATTAATAATCACCATAAATTAATGAATTTTTCTAGTTCCGAGTTGGACTAATGTAAAAATTAGAGAAATTTGATAAGATAATAAGATAATAATTTTTTAGAATTCCTATGTAAATAGATGTCCCAATAATATCATAAATTAATAATTATATATATATTTTATATAATATATATATATTATTATAATATATATATATATATAATATATAACTAAAATAATGTTTTGTCTACTATTTTTAAAGATCATTTATAATTTTCTTTATTGCATAAAATTTTTTTTAGTTTTCTCTATCTACATCCAAAAATTACAAAAAATTATAGACATGATAATTGTGTGTTTAATGTTTAAATACTTCCAAATATACCATCTATGTATTACTTTCATAATCACTCTTTGTAGCATCAATTTTTTACAACGTTAAATTTCTAACGTGTAATTTTTTTATCGGGATAATCTAGTTAGTTGTTAACATACATTCTATTACGATATCTGATATTGTTAATCATTAACTTCAAGTTCATATATGTTATTTTACAAATAAATTCATCTAAATTCATTGATATATCATCGTTTTATTTTTTTTTATAGAAAATATAGTTTAAACAAAAAATCTCTATAAATTAATACCTCTCTAAATTAATAAAATTTCACGGTCCCGACATTATTAATTTATAGAGGCTTTATTGTAGTTGATATATATTTCGATAAAATTTTATTATATAGTTGATGCTATGTTATATGTTGATTAAATATGTTTTGATAACTCTTCCTTCGATATTGCGGTCCTAAAATTGTTATTAGACTTTGCAATAAATCTAGTATCAACTACGTAAAATGATATTATTTATAAATTAATTATTTAAAAAGTATATATTCTTTTTAGTATAATTAGTTTTTTTCAGATTTCATGCCATAATTGGTTATTACTAGTTTTTTTTTTAATTAATTGTTTAGAATTATAACTGTCTATTTTACTTTTAACTAGCTGATCGGTCTGCGTCCTGCGCAGGCTGAAGACCACAAAAAAAAATTATAATAAAATATTCGTAACAAATCGATATGGTCAACGAATATAAACTGATATTTTGAAACATGCAATGTGTTTAACTAAAATATTCGAATATATCAAACTAACCAAGATTATTAAAAACAGAAACCAAAAGTAATATATTAGAAATAAAGTTCTTAACTACATAATATCAAAAGCACTTTTTCAAATCGCATCTCGAGAAATCGCAATTGTAGAAAAGCCCATCTCTCTCGCATATATTTCGTCATCTCCTCAATTATTGTGTCCTAGTAGTAGACTTATCTTTTTCCACACATTTCAAACTAAAAATATCAAACGCAAACACAAAACACCTCGATGGACTTATCTACAACATCTTTCATAAAGACTCAATAGCTTACTCGCTTTAATCTTGCTTGTCCCATGAAATTCTGTCTCTTCTAATAAAAGATAACCAAATACATCATAATTTTTGCATGGCCTAGCTTTTCCATGCCATGAATCAACCACGCTTTACTCACAATTGGAAGATCAAATTCCCTTCAGGCACAAGTAACAAAGTTTATTACAAACCCCTAAACTTTTATATTGCTTCCACCAGTTTTTATTCTTAACGACCACTTTTTATGTTTTTACATTTTTTTTTATCGAAAAATATATTAAATAACATAAACACAACCTAAACACTGAACTCTAGACATACGCCACACCTGCAAAGCATATTCTTAGAACTTTCTCGAAAAATATATGCATCCTTTTTCATCAAAAATCTTAAATGACACATTTTAATTGCTCCTATGTCTTTCTTGCTTTGTTTTGCCCCTAATTCTATGACACTCACATAGACATGTCCTTCACTTTCGATGATGGAAATGAATAGGAACTTAAATCACAATGTATCCACAATCTCGCGTGTCATTTTCTTCCAAAGATATGCATTACACACCACTCTATTCCAATCCATAAAACTTGATCCTTGACCTCAACTCATCCATTAAATTATTTCCAAAGCTCACTCATGACCTCACATCCACCAAATTTAACAATAATCATCAAAATCAATTTTCCAATTAGCATATCGAGAAAGCGCAATTGTAGAGAAACCCATCTTTCTCGAATATATTTCCTCAACTCCTCAACTTTTGTTTCATAGTAGACTTATCTTTTTCAATACATTTCAAACTGAAAAATATCAAACGCAAACGCAAAACACCTCGATGGATTTATCTATAACATCTTTCATAAAGATTCAATAACTTACTCGATTTACTCTTGCTTATCCCATGAAATTCCTGTCTATTCTAATAAAAGATAACTAAATACATCATAAGCTTCGCGTGGCTGAGCTTATAGCTTTTCCATGCCATGAATAAACCACGTTTTGCTCACAATTAAAATATCATATTCCTATGAGGCACAAGTAAGAGCACCAAGATTAAAGATTCAAAAAACAAAAACAAATAAAGTTTATTACAAACCCCTAAATCCTTAAATTGCTTCCACCAGTTTTTCTTCTTATCGATCACTTTTTATGTTTTTACATTTCTTTTATCGAAAACTGTATTAAATAACATAAACATAACCTAAACACTAAACTCTAGACACACGCCACACCTGCAAAGCCTATCTTTATAATTTTCTCCCCATAATTTTTGTTACGCATCCTTGCTTTCATCAAAAATCTTAGATGACACATTTTTATTGTTTCTATGTTTTTCTTGTTTTGTTTTGCCCCTAATTCCATGACACTCACATAAACATGTCCTTCACTTTCGATGGTGGATAAACTTAAATCACACTGTATCCACAATCCCGACGTGTCATTTTCTTACAAATTGTATGCATTACACACCACTCTATTCTAATCCATAAAACTTGATCCTTGACCTCAACTCATTAATTTAATGGGTTGTTGACGCCTTTGTCTTCTTTGAAATGGGATTTGAGAGCTCACAAGCTATAGACATGTCGACCAAAATCAGAACACCAATATTTGGGAAGACAAAGAAAAGTAGGAGAGGTGAAGGAGAAAACTCCCTTAATCTGAAATTCAAGTGAAGTAAAACGGGGAATAGAAATTTTTACTCACAGAGAACGCTAATCAAAACATCAACCAATGCTAAATTACTGAATCAAATTACAAAAGTAACAGCAAGCAATGAGTCATCAATTCTCATATGTACAGAGACATACACAACTTCATCTTATAGAGACAGTCCAAGAAACATTACGCATCGACCAAAACTCAAGCTTGAAAGCAAAAAAAGAGGTTCTTTTGCCATTGATGCTAAAACATTTCAAAATTCTACGTTTCCATAATCAGTGTCTGTAAAGACAAAAGCCAAAACACTAATATCATTCCAACGATTGAATACTTTGACCAATTTTTTTTTGTTTTTGGTAACAGACCAAATAATTTTTCTTAATTCGAAACTAACCTAACCACCAAATCGTACCCGAGTAAAAGATCCAAAACCATAACAATATATCTACTAACATGCATGGATTAGACAAACAAAACAAAAATAAAACAACAAAATACATAATCCACAAACAACACACTAACCAGTGTTTATAAATATATTTGTGATATTTTCTTTTATATAGGTGCCTCACTGTCACCAATCACATTGGAAAATATAGTGTCCATAAGAAATAATCACTTATACGCCGGTGTTACATATGAGAAAGAATTCAAAACGAAAACGATCACCTGAATTCGTGGAAGCATTCCTGTGTTGAATACAAAAATCAGATTTGCGGCTACTCATGTGATGGTAAGAAGTTTACTTAATGATGATCCTTGTATCTTATAATCTCCTGAATGTGCTTTTACTCCTACAAACCACAAACAATAAGAGCAAAGAATCAGATTTATCAGTAGTTAAAGTCCTTAAGTATGGCTAAAACTTGATCATGAATTAAATTATATCATCTCTCACCGATAGCATGATTACTATTGCCACAATGATCGAGATAAGGCCGAGGTTGATCAAAACTGCAAGCCAGATCCTAAGAGCCGATAATGAGGAATCCCAATCGCGAGATCCACTCAGACCCAGAAAAATTAATAATAGCATACTTTTGGTTTCGAAGTTCAAAAGAGATGGTTGTGGTATATGCTTTTTACATCTTCTTCTTCATAGTTTTTCTTCGTCTTCTTGTTCTTTCTTTGATTTCTTCTTCATCGTCGTTCTTCTTCTACTTCACATTTGCTCTTTTCCTTTCTTCTCATTCTTTGATTTTTTCGTTCTTCTTCTTAAACATCTTCGTTCTTAATTTGTCTTCTTCCTCTTTGTTCTTCTTATTATGTGGTTTCTTCTTCTTCGATAACTAATTCTTCTTTTCTTTGTGATCTTCTTTGTTTTCTTTTTTGGTTGCTTTTTTTTTAAATGAGGAGGCTGGCTTCTTATTTGCGGCCGAAGTCATCTTTACCATATCAAAAGAAAACCAGAAACTATTAATTTTGATTAGAGCAAAGCCTCAAAAAAAGAACACCAGAAAATAACTACTCAAGTAGTTTGATCTATGTGGTTATTGTAAAGGCATCTCCTTGATCCAAAACGAAACCAGTAATATCTAGGGGTCAAAAGTCATGCAAGTAATGATATACTCACTTATTACAGCAAAAACAAGAATGGAATTTATCAAGACCATAAAACCACAAATCTGGAATCGTCTTCTACAAGTTCAACTCATGAACTAATAACAATAAATTCCTTTTTTTCTTCATTGAAACCTTAAAAGAATCAAATAACACTCCTAATATTACGTTGAAGGAGAATCCAACAAAAATCAATTTTTTTTACTTACTTTGCCAATATGATATCTTTTTTACGGAAATTGATTTGGTTCCATATATTTCTGCATGTACTGCATCGACACTCATGGGAAGCATTCAAGCATCATACGAACATTGATATCATATGTTGGTTCTGGCCTTCTTGCATAGCCAGAGTCAAGGGTCTGGTGGGTAATACTTAATTAAATAGCTTTCCCTTTTCCACGTCGTCTCTTTTTTCTTCCACCTAAAACAACTTCTTCATGTTCTTCTAAATAAAATAGCCTGGAAAAAGGAAAATTCTTGTTTTGAAAAAGAGAAATTAAAATCACGCATTAAATAACATAAACATAGAGAGATCATTGTGAAGAAACAAAAAATAAACGATCCAAACAACAAAGCAACATGATTAAACGAATTTTTGAAAGCTATTATATAAACAACAAAATCTAACCGTGTATTTGGTTAACTTGGATATGATTGTGACAGCTTTGAATCTTTCCTCGTCTCTCCTAAAGTTTTATGTCCTTGTAGCTTCTCTTTTTTCATACATTTTTAGCTGAAGAATATCAAACGCAAATCGAATATCAAACACAAATCAACTTCTTCAAGTTATCCCATTTGAAATTACCATTACCTCAATTGGCTAATCTATACGGCCAGTAAAGATTCAATTGCTTTTTCCCTTTGATCTCGCTTATCCTATGAAATTCTTTTCTCTTTAAAAGAAAGAGAACTGACCAAATTGCATTAATTGAAGAGGGTGAAACAAATTTACAACAAACAAAAAAAGACAAAAAAGAAAACCAATTGCATTAATTATCCAGTTTTACAAAGTTATAACAAATTTGTTTGCTAGCTACTTAATTTTTTTTTTATAATCATTCTTAACCGTGGACTGTCAAGGTTCACAACTTGACTTTCTCTTTTCTTGTTAGTGAACCTGAGAACGGTAACACATGTAAGTTCTGGTTTGATATAAGGACTACGTTGGGTAAGTTGATCTCTTATCTTTCTCATGATGGTCTGAGGCTTATGGGTGTCCCCCTTCGGAGTACTCAGTTCTAAGTGTAAATGAGTATCGATCTCGAACAAACTTTTCACTTTTGACTTTTGAGAAGATGGAATCCGGCGAGGAAAGCCGATATATCTTCCTCCTCCATTGCAGCTTAAGTGTCAAGATCATGCCAGGCTATACACGGCTACAACTCCGCCTTTGCAAGACGTAAGGCGCTTCAGAAACCCTTGAGTGGTATCTTCCTGCACAAGTTAAAAACTAATTTTAGGGCTTGGATGATGAACAGTGCAAATTCTCTTTTTTATAGTTAAGAGGAGAAAAAAATAACTTTATCTCAACAAAGTTTCGTGAAACAAGGAGACCGAAAACTAAAACTTAAATAATTGATCAACATATGAAATTGAATGCTTTGTTGCAAGGAAACTTTGTTTTGTAGTAGTCAATCACTTTACTAAAACATGTTTGAAGGAAATCAGTGATGAGGAATAAACTGTGAACATATTAATGCTACAACATTTACTTTGACATCAAAGAATGTCAAAAACGACAAAAGTTTAACAGCAGCTGCAGATTTGGTCTTCGCACTTTCTAGTTCAACTATGATATCCAACAAAGTAAAAAAAAAAACAGTCTTAACAGATTCATTATAAAGAAAGGAAAAAAAAAAGTCTTAACTACTACTACTTAAAGAAGTAGTTGCTTAACTTACTTAGAAGAAAGGGTCTGAAAACTATTGACATCAGCAATTAGAAACACGAAAAACATAACTCATAAGAATTACCTTTCAAATTTTAAGGACATTTCAAGGTAGGAGAAGAGGAAAGAGATCACTCATCATCTGATGGCAAAGTCGGGCTTTTCGTATTTACCATTTGAGCTTAGGATCTGTGGAAACCGGACCCTTTTTCAAGCATCCTAGACAGGTCTGAGAGTGAATCCGCTCTTTCGTCAATTTAAAAGAGAGTCGATCTGTGGAAAAAAAACATGAAATAGAACAACAGAAGCTTATACAAAGTCCATGCTTTTTTTTTTTGTCCTGAAGACAGATCAACAATAAGAGATAATCACCTGGCCTCAAGTATATATATCATCGTCAGCTTTGACATATAATTCAGAATCATAAAGCGTGTATGCAGCTTTGAAGAAAGCCAACCTATACAACAAAGAAGAATAAGAATTAACACGGATTAGATCCTTCTGAATCATAGATAAGATCTGAAAAAAAAAAAGAGAATCAAATCACTCTTACCAACGTTTTGTAAGGGAGCTTAGTGTACTCCTCTTCGATATCTAGCAACACAAAGTCATCATATTATGCGATTTCACTTCTTACATGATCATTATCACCGGTGGAGTTGAAGGTATTGTGAGCGCAAGAATACAAAACCCTAGATTTTTTATTTCCTAAAACTTTACGATAACATTAATAAGAAAGAACAAATTATGATTAGAGTTAAGATTACCTCTTCATTTGATATCAACCACAGCGTATCCACCCATTGAAATTTGACAACATTGATACCAAAAAACCGAGAGCCAATTACAAATTGTAATAAGCGATTTCAAAAACAAAAACACAAAACAGAGGATCATTCATAAAAATTAACCTACCTCTTCATCATTGAGATTCATAATCTTCCGGCAGATCTTCCTCTCTAGCTCCTCCTCTACCGCTTGCTTCGTCGTCTCTGGTGCTTGAGTTTCTCGTTTGTAGTCGGAGATCTTTTCTCTTCCTTTGCAGTTTAGCAGACGAAAACAGTAAAATAATATCAAAGTCCTATAAAAAATATAATTCAATAATTGAAATAAACCACTAATATGCAAAAGCATAAGATTACCTTTTACATCGAATGAATTCATCGTTAAAAAGGAGAATTGTTTCCAACAATCTAAAAAATACATAAGGATTTAATAAAATATATTAGGTATAGATGAAAGCTTACCTCCTCTTTAGATGAACTCGAGCTTTTTGATGAAATAACCAACCCTAATATAAAATAAATGATAGATTCATAAGAAAAAAGGTAACCACTCGGTAAATCTGAAACAATCGGTGAAAAAACAATTTTTAATATCAAAATCATTAGAAACTTGAGTTCTAAAGTAACATTATGCTGTCAAAGACAAAACGGTCTTATAAATCGCTAACGATCCCGAGAGAGGACATGATCTTAAGTCCGAACTGTTTTAACAGTTATGAAACTTTAGAACTCAAGTTTCATAAAGAAAAGAATGAAGAAACGATCGAAGAAACATTCGAAAATCAAAACCATCAGACAATCAAACGAAAAAAAAAAAAGCTATAGAGAGGTGGTGATATATTTACGAAGAAAGAGACCTCTATATTTATAGCGCAAGTAATTAGGTTTTAGGGTTTCAATTGGTATACATTAAACGAACGGTCAAGATTTATTATGCTGAGATCTACGGATGAGATCATCTTTCTAATTTTTTTTTAGGGTTTTCGTACAAAAGAACGGTGGAGATCATCGACGGCGGAAATCAACGGTTAAGATCAGCGATGGCATAAGAACGTAATTAGAAGCATTCATTAATGGCATAATAGATATTTTAAATCTGAAAATAAGAACGGTCGAGATCAGAACAGGAGAAGATCTACGGTTGAGATGATCGATGGCATAAAGCGTAAATAAGACAATTCATTAATGACAGTTTGGGTATGCGATTTTTCTGAGCGCAACACGTCAGCAAAATCACTTCGCAAATAATATAATGATGAATTTACTAAATTTGTCTTACTTCTAGTGGCACTTTGTAATATTTTACTATTTTAAAGTTAGTTTTACAATTTTATTTCTCGATTAATATGTAAGTTAAGTTAGTTAACAAATAAAACCGTGACCAAAAAAAAAAATTGTATGTTAGATGGTACTCGATATTTAAAAAAGAAAGATTAATATTATGTGTAAATAGAGTAAGAATATTAAAAACCCTCATAAATTACAAAACTGGAGGGAGAAGTAATTAGTATACCTGCAAAACAAACAAAAATAAATAGTTAACAGTTAATTAAGTTGCTGATTTCAGACGAAACATGTTTTAATAATAAGAAAGAGAGTGAACAAGACTTCCCTCTTTTACCACTCTTTAATCCGCCAAATCCGGCACGATGCGGCGACTCTCGGCTTCTCAGATGACCGGAGCCGGGCTTGGTATCGCCGCGATATCATACGTGGCGGTTGATTACATGAGATACGTGTCACCGGCGTGGCATTCTCGTCTTCAGCCAGTTCTCTGGTCGGTTCTGATTCTCTCGGTCATTACACGTGTCCCTTTCTACAAGCACTGGTCTAAAGAGCTACGAGCAGCGATTCCTTTCCTCGCTTCTATTGTCTTCATGCTTGGAGCTCTTCTCTTTGAAGCTCTTTGTGTTCGCTCCGTTACCGCCGTTCTTGGCTTAGATTGGCACAGGTAAAACACTTAGATCCGTTTTTTGAAAATTAAGCTCAGAAATCGATTGTTTTGACTTCATTGTTGCTACTGGATCTGATTTTTGAGCTGCCGTAGTTTCAATTTTGAGTAGAACAGGGTCTTTGACTTGAATCAAGAATCAAGAATCTCGAGAAATGTTTTAAGTTTGTTGTTTCTATTCGTTTGTTCATTGTTGGAGCAATTATCTAGTGAAATTGAATGTAGCTTATCCATAATAGAGTAATCTTGATTTGAATGTTTATGACTTCATTTGACTTGAATCAAGAATCAAGAATCTCGAGAAATGTTTTAAGTTTGTTTTGGATTCGTTTGTTCATTGTTGGAGAAATTATGTAGTGAAATTCAATGTAGCTTATCCATATTAGAGTAATCTTGATTTGAATGTTTATGACGACTTGATTTGACTTGAATCAAGAATCAAGAATCTCGAGTACTAATGGTTAAGTTTGTTTCTATTCGTTTGTTCATTGTTGGAGAAATTATCCAGTGAAATTGAATGTAGCTTATCCATATTACAGTAATCTTGATTTGAATGTTTATGACTTGATTCAAGAATCAAGAATCTCGAGAAATGTTTTAAGGTTATATTTCATTTATTCATTGATGGAGCAATCTTAGTGAAATTGAATGTAGCGTATAAATATTACAGTAATCTTTTCTGATATTTAATCTCAGAAATCGATTGTTTTGGCTTCATTGGTGCTTCTGGATCTGAATTTCGATTACTCTGTATCTTCAATATGAGTAGAACATGGTTTTGACTTGAATATCAAACGAATCTTTAAGTATGAACTAGAATCTCAAGAACTGTTTTTGTTGATCAAGTCGCAATCAAATGAAATTTGAGTATACCTTTATCAACATTACAGTAATGTTTATGCAATTCTGTTAACTATATTATCATTATAAGAACTCATAAATGATCTTGTCTTTTTAACAGAGATACGGCTCCACTTCCCGACACAGGCCAATGGTTCCTACTTGCACTAAACGAGAGCCTTCCCGAGACAGTCGTGGAAATCCTAAGAGCTCATATCATCGGACTACACCATTTCCTTATGCTCTTCGTAATGCTGGCTTTCTCCGTAGTTTTCGACTCGGTGAAAGCTCCAGGGCTAGGATTAGGCGCAAGATACATGTTCACCATGGGACTAGGCCGGCTTTTAAGAGCTATAACATTTGTATCCACTATCTTACCTTCAGCTCGACCTTGGTGCGCTTCGGCCCGGTTCAACAACGTCCCTTCTCATCCTCATCGATGGGCTCAGAGATATTATGTCCCTTATGCTAAAGACCCTGCTGCTATACGCCACCTCCTCCATTGGGATACAGCTTACGGTAACTTCTAGTCTCGGTTTTTACTTTACTTCTTAGGCCTTGATGGCTTATGATCCAATTTGAGAAGTCTCTTTTTTTGTATTAACAGCTGAGCCAGGGAGATATATTGGTGATTACAGAGCTGATTGGGGTTCAATGAGCTTCCTCAGTGAGTTCTTGAGACCGAGTTACTCGGAAGGGTCTTCATGGTTTGCTTTACTAAAGAAAGCTGGAGGTGGTTGTAATGACCTCTTGTATAGTGGCCACATGCTTGTAGCTGTCTTGACTGCTATGGCTTGGACGGTATGATATCGTTTTCTTCCTTTTATATAGAAAATTCCATCACTTGTCAGCTAAATGCATAGGGAGATTGATACGCATTATGCCTGCGATTCGGTTAATTTCGGACCCAATCGGTTCGGTTTTTTTGGTTTTCAAAAATTTCATCGAATTTAACCGAAATTGATGACGGTTCGGGTATCGGGTTTTATTGGGTTTTGATTTTTTTACCCAAATGAACCGAATTTTTTGGTTTAATCGGATAAAACCGGGTTATTTTGGATATTTCATATAATTCGGATCGGTTCGGTTAATTTTGGTTCGGGTTTGTATATATTTTTTGATATTTTGGTTTAATTTCGGTTTTTTACTTTAAAAAAATGAGTAACCCTTCGGTTCGCCGCACCGAACCGAGAACCAAACCAATGTTAAAAAGTTCCCGAACGGGTATTGTCTACAACCGATTCCGAACGGAAAACCAAAAATTCCGGTTCGGAATTTCGAATAATTAAGGCAGTCCTACGAACCGACATTAGTAATTGATGTTATAGTAATCATCCTTAGGTCGGTCTAATTATTAGAGTTAAGAATCAAGAATCAAAATCAAGAACTTAAAAGTCTCACAAACAAAAGCAACTACTCGAACTGATATGGTAAAATCTAGTTTCTTACGAGACCTTAACTTTTCTGTTGGTAAAAAAAATTCGTCAACAGGAGGCTTATGGAGGTTTCTCTTCCGCGATGATATGGTTGCTCGTGGCACACAGCGCGCAGAGGGAAATAAGAGAGCGTCACCACTACACCGTAGACTGCATCGTGGCGATTTACGTCGGTATACTCCTATGGAAAATGACAGGTTTTATATGGTCAGACAAGAGGAAAACGAAGCAGACGACGAAGCTAGAGAAGATTCAGAACAGGTTGATCCACGCCGCTAAGGATTCGGACATGGAGACTGTTAGGAGACTTGTGGAGGAAATAGAGGTAAGCCTAGGGGAAGAGAAGCAGAGTAGAGCCGTCTCGAATCGGACAATGACCGTGTTTGCTTGTGCCACAGTGATCACAACACTTACTGTAGTAATTTTGGCATTGACTTTGACCAGCGACGGTTAAAAAAGAAACCTTGCGAGGGTTTAGTGAGATTCAAAGTTATAAGAGTTGGACTAAGATGGATTAGTTTGTCTTTTTTATTTTTCGCTGTTTCTTTTTTTTTGTAACTTGTAAAAGTGTCGCTAAAATTTTTGTGTTTTAATTATTTTTACTTGGTTTTTAGTTTTTACTCTTTTGTGCACGGGGCAATTATTTTTCAAACAATATCTTGATATTCGTTTTTGAAAAAAAAAAAATCGTTTATCATAGAATATGTATTATATTTGTAGAATAGGAGTAAGAGTTAGGCCAATATTGATATCAAAAATGGAAAAGCAATATGTATTTCGTTCAATTTTCATTTTAGCTTTTGGTTTCAACTTTCTTGTTGTTGGTATTGGTTATGTTCTTATTCAGCTGATTTAACTCAAACTGAAAACTGATAGGCTAAACCAAAAAAATAACCTGAGATGGTTATTGAGCCATTGAAAACATTGTTGTTTCGGTCTTTCCTGATAAATCCCAAAATCAAGCTAGAGTTGAGCTCAAGTACTATAAATCAAGTGAATAAGAAACCACCCAGATCTAACCCTAATTAGTGCTTACCTTCTCATATCTTATACTTTAGTAAATTTCTTCTCTAAACAATATAGTCGTCTTCCAAACGTTGCACTTTACTTTTTGGTGTAGACATTTTGAAACAATATTATTGTTATTTTAAAACTTTTAATATATAGGAAGAGTCGGTCCTAACATTTAAAAAGCTACAAGTAGAAGAAAAAAAATTGGGCATTTCGATAAAAAAAATGTCTTAATTTAAAACAAAGCATGTACAAATTTCGAACGCAAAACTTTTATCAATCGTCATAAACAAAATTCGAGATGCTCAAAGATAAGAGAATAAAGACCTAACAAGGAGGATAACTGAAATTACCATTTTTCTGCAAGCAGTTGTTGTTTTTGTGCTCCATATGCATGCTCCACAACTTGACGAAAATTTAAATAAACAAAGTTAACATTAGTTTAAGATGCTAGTTAATTGAAAAAAAAAAAAAAATACTTACTTCTCCACTTTGTGAGATTGGACTACGTTGTTCAGCTTTACTTCTCTGTTGTGCAGCTTCCAGCTGAGAAATAAACAATCCCAGTTTGTCTCGTTGTCGTGTCTGAGGCAGCAGTTTCCAAGGGTGCACGATGAAGATTAAAAAATTGTTTATATTCCTAGCTTCAAAAGGGATCGAATTAGTGATTTCCAGATTGATCATAACCAATGCTGAAAAAGCAATTACCCTTTTAAAAGCTAACAAACCTCACCCGCCGGTTCGACTCC
>OVAY01002575.1:0-16723 GCA_900406395.1 Kernera saxatilis | reverse complement strand
TTACCAATTTGTTGTTGTGATAATTTTCTGAAACGATTGAAAAAAAATTGACTACAGCCTTGTTTTGTTTTGCAATTGTTCACTTTTCACGAAAAAGATTTTGAGATAGGCTATAGAAATTATGATTAAGGAAAGAATAATTAGGGTTTTAATTAAATAACATTAAAATTGAAAAAGAATATATATGCCAATTAATTGTCTTTATTTTTGGTAAAAAGAAAAAAAATGAAATAGGCTTATAAACTAAATATGTCTATTGGACTTGAAAAAAAGTAAAAATATTTCGTAGGTGCATAAATTAAATTATTGGGTGCAAAGCATAAAAGGAATGGAATGCAGACATAATAAATCATAGAATTTACATTTAAATTTTCAAAAGTCATGGGTAGCAAGTGCACCCCTGGGTATGGTCGTATTAATTATACGAGTCGTATAATAGTCAACTAGTGTTTGTATACATACAAAAGTCTTCGACAGTATATATATGATATATCTTTAAGGTAGGACTAAATCCGTCACATTACTCCAAAACAGGATAGCCTTAAGTTTTAGAATGTCTAAAGCACACATAAAAATGAAAAATTTGTGGCTTTCTAATGTAAACAATGATCCATTATATTTGCGACGGAATGTTTATCTGGATTTGTTTCTTTAAACTGTTTTTTTATTGCCAAAACAGAAAGTAAAAAAGGCTACAAACAAAAGATATGAAGATTGCCCCCATGAAAAAAAGAAGAAAAAAAGAACAACAAAAGTTGTTATGACCCAAAAAAAACTCAAGCTTAATTTGATAATGTGTAAATATTTGACCAAACTAATATATTTTTAAGATGTTGCTCTTACGTACATTTCACCTATACTGTGTGGCATCAACCAAATGTTGTATGTTTTATAGAAAGACCGAGTCGCTTCCATAATTTCATTCTACATTTCGTAATTTTTATAGCAAAATTTCACAACATTTTTTCTGTTTGTTATCCTTTTCGATTTCTAGGTTGAACCCCAGAATTTTCACGAAAAATGTTGTTGTAAGCCGGCATTATGGAGGCAGAATCAACAATTCTTCTTTAAGCCATGGCATGCTTGTATAATCTTGGCTATGGAGAGGTAGTTTTCGAAAGTTCAAAGATTTTGGTGAAAGCAGAAGCTGAACCAAGAATGGCCAAGGCTTAAAGTTTATACTAAGGAAATCAAGGTGACAAGAAGAAGATTCATTCGGCTAACCATCACAACAGATTTCGATTTTCTTACATTTGGGTTATAATCTCATTTCCAACTTATTATTCACTTATAAGTTATAGCATGATATATAGCGAAGTTATAAATTAAGATTTATCCGTAGAAAATACAAATGGTAGAAATATTAGTCCGAATACGTTCGGAAACGTAGTTAAAAACTAGAGAAACTCACCCAAGACCAAGAGATATCTCATTTGTGTATATTACTAGCAACCTCCTCCGCTACCACATCCGCCTCCACCACCACAACCGCAGCCACCAATGCAACCGCCATTACTACCCCAACAGCTACCGGAATCCTTCTTCTTTTTCTCCTTTTGGGAGCAAGCAAAAACCGCCATGGATACAAGTGATAAAGACAGAAGAATCATGAAGATCAAGAACAAAACATCCCCAAAAGCAGCAGCTTCTTTCATGTCTATCTAGCTGATGAACAAACCTCTCTCTCCAATATTCTTTTTTTTTTTTCTCTTTTCTTTTTACTTTTTCTTGAAACATTTGATCTTTCCATGACACTATAAAAAGGGTGAAATTAATTTGAGTTTATTACACCAAAATGGTTTCAATAGTTCCTCTACTGACTATTAAGTCAAGGCATTTAATTCAATTCTGCAGTTTTCAGGTTTCCTTTCTAGTGCTCTCTATATTTGACAAACATAATTACAAAAGAACAAAAAACAAAAGGGAGTATTAACTAGTAGAGAATAAAGAAGGGCTTGCAAGAGAAACAGTGTCACGTGGAATTATGGAGTATTATTGCCACAAACTCTCTGTTAACATGAGCTGTACATCACTTCAATAAGAAACCCCCCACAAGTGACATACAATATTTTGAGACATTTATCTCCATAGCTTTCTCTTTTTATGAAACTTTTGATTCAGATTTACACAAATAATTAAAGAGAAAACTCTGAAGATAGAAAAAAAACCCCAAACTTTATTGGCACAGCTCTTATTTATTGAAATTTACAAGTAATTTGTTGTGAAAAAATTTACAGTTTCTGCATTACCTCCAGTGAAATTTCTTTGTTATCGTCTTGCTATGCCTCTGGTATAGGGTTGAGTGTTTCCTGAAAAAGACAAAACATGTTCAACAAGTAAGCTAATCAACTTGCAAAAACAATACATTTGGCCAAGCATTGACTTTGAAAATTAAGACACAGTTGTTTACCTTGGAGAAGCAAACAAACCCTTGCTGTGTATTGGAGGTTTTGACCATAGTTTCCCACTTGGGGTTTGCTTGAATCTTGGTGAAGTGATTATTATTATCAGTGCCAAGAGACTGTAACCATGTGAACGAGTTGTTCTTTGATGGGATTGTTGGCAAAGTACGCTTTAACCAAGAATCTGAAGGAGCTTCTGGTAATGGTGGTGGAGGAACAATGTGATAAGAGGACCGATGATGAACCATGGAACTTTCAAGATTTGTTGCGACTCTCTGCAATTGGACTTCAAGATCAATCTTCTCCTTTGTAATCTCGACTACCACATTGGATTCTGGCAGAGCAACAATAGCTTGATCAGGACATTCTTCAACTTTTTGACCTGAGAAGTCAATGATAACCTCATCTCTTCTAACATCCATTTGCTCGGTGCTTTTAGGCGTCGAGATAGATTCTTCACCAGCTCCAGTAAAGTTCTGAACTTCTTTAACAGGAACAAGAACATCTGGTGAAGGATACTCTTTTAATAAAGATTGCTCCTTGGAATCTTCTTGTACCTTCTTGTCTACTGAATGCACAGTATCTACATACAGAGTTTTCTCGGCCACAGGAGCCTCGTACGAAGGTTTCCATGTATTATCATCGCTAGCCAAGAGCTCACCAAAGTTTCTGCTGATTTTAGTGCGTGAAGTGGCGCTGATGCTGGAAAAGTTCTCGATTTTTTCCTTTCCTACTGGTAATGACTCACCTTGAGAAGAACCTTGTGCAATTGATCCATTTAGTTTCAATTTCCTCTTATCTTCATTCACAGTTTCATTGGTTTGCTATGGAGAAAAAAAGAAAGAAAGAAATCTGATCAGAAAAAAAGCTCTCAATGGGATGATGAACAAGGCGGTGAGAAGGAGAGGTAAACAGTTACCTTGTTCTGATTTTCATTACATGGAGTAGAATCTTGATACTTAGAACGCATACGGCGAACAGAAACAGCTCTCTGTGCCTGCATTCTCACAGATGGAACTGGATTCAACACTCCCAAAGAGCTTCTGAAGCAGATCTGAGGCACTAATCCACAAACACCAAAAGCCATGCTGCTTGTGTTTCCGTCTTCCTCTTCTTGATCAGGCGAATGATGGAATCGATATGGATTATTTTGCTCGACTTTGTTCTGTTTCTCCTTCTTCATTAACTGCCTCGCCGGTTCTTCTGGTTTAGGCGGTTTTCTAGCAAGATGTGGAGGTGTTTCTGAAGTCAAGGCTTTAGCAGCAGGCAAGAATCTCCCCATCATTAGATCCTGAGTTTGTCGATCACTCGATAAGGTTCCAAATGGCTCAACTAGCATCCCTGGACCATCCAAACCGCTCACACCACTAACATTACTACAGTTGAAGAAAAACGACTCAGATCTCGAAAGCGTATCAGTTGCATCAAGATAGGTATCATCACTGTCATCATCATACCGAGAACTATAACTCTTTGCATCCTCCAGATTATTGCCACCAGCTTTGGTCTGGTGATTAGCTCTAGTTTCAGGTTTCCTCCCTAATTCTTCGAGCTGATCTCTACCGTTCTTAATCCTCCCAGGAGGAAGCTTTGGCACAAAATGTGGCTCCACAAAACCTTGTAAGTCCGGTTTCGTTTCGTCTTTTGGTTTTCCCGGCTTATGCTCCCATTGAAAAGGGACTGTTCCTGGATTCCTCACTGGGCCTGACTTGATATCAGACTTGTAAACCGGTGGAGAAGGAGGAATCTTGTTGTTGGTTACTGAATCAAAAGATCTTGTTTTGCTCTCGGATTCTGAAGCTTGTGTAGGCCGTCTAACGGATAGAAGCGGGCGGTTGAAATCCAATTGCTTATCTTCCGTCATCAAGCTCCCCATTTAACATGAAATCCCTTGTTTCTGCAATAATCAAATTCAACATTAGAAGACTTGCAAGAACTTTGAAACATCATGTAAATTTGCATATAAACTTCTTAATCTAGCAGCTTTGTTCTTGCCTTGTCAAGAATCTAAGTCAAGAGTATCACAAATGTCACAGAACCATCAAATTTGAAATCCAAAATCTTCCAAAATCAATACTCAATAGTCAGAGACAGAGACAGAGACAGAGAGAGAAAGAGTCTTTCTTTAGTAGCTTTGATGGTCGTTATACCAAGAAACTAGATGATACATAAGTTTTTTTCTCAGCTTCTTGAAAACTTATCCAAGATTTTCTTTCTTCGTCAAAAGAACTTTCCGGCAATAAAAAAGATTTAATACTATTTATGAATCCTACATATTCCTACTCACTGTGTATACAGCAGACGAACAGAGAGGGAAAAAAAAACTAAGCTGAAGATTGGATTTCTTTTTGAAGAAACAGAGTAAGAAAAGTAGTTTCCATGAAATTTGAAAATTCTTTTAAGTTGTGACAGCGAAATGGATTTCAAATAGCACTGCGGAAAGAAGAAGACGACCCAGAGAGAAATATACACACAGATACATATAGAGAGAGAAAGTGAGATACCAGTGAAAATACGCGGGATTGAAGAGAGAGAGAGAGAGAGAAGAGAAGTGATGTGGGAGAGAGAATAATGAAGAGAGGTGGTGAAAGGAATATAATGAGGTTGTCATATTCGTAATTCGTCTTTCTCTTTTGGCTGCGTCATTTTCCCCATCTTTAATTTTTAAATTAAATTTTATATAATGCATGTTCATAGTTTAGTAATACTTAAAATGGAATTGTAATTTTTTTCTTCTTTTTTTGTTTGTTCACACTAGTTACCTTGCCCTTATGTCTCTATCAACATATTTTTGTGCTTCGTATAATAGGGGGAATTTATTAGGCATGCTATATAAGTATTGTTTTTTTTTTTGAAAGAGCATATATAAGTATTGTTTGTTATGTATGTTCATGATGAAATAATTATACTAATCAGTTAAAAACTATAATGATTAATTGGACATTTCAGATATTTTCTTGAATTAATTATGAATAGTTGGAAAAAACAATGAATAAATTGGATAACTACCACATGGTGTTTTTCAGCTTTCTATGATACAAGATGGGACGATAAGTATATACTAATCTCTTAGGGTAAGGTATTGGCAACGAGAACTATACATTACATTTCTTAAGATTTGATCTTTTGAAATTTGCGATAATAGTTATATGTTATACTATGTGCACACAAAAAAAAAAGTATTTATACTAGAAAGTACAACAGCTTTCATCAAACATCTTGCATATTGTAAACACATATTCAAAACAAAAATAGTATCAATAAATCCAACTTGCATAAATCAAATTTGTGAATGAGTTAAAGGGAACAGATCCAACTTACAAAGAGAAAGAAACAAATAACAAAAGTGCAAAACCAATTTATTATAGAGTTATAAAAAAAAAAAACCAATTTATTAAAGAATGAAGGAGAGAGTAGTGGGGAAAAAAAAAAGAATATAATAGCTGTTTGGTTGTCAAATATATATTTTTAATAAACAGGCAGTAGTGACCAAAACAAGAAAGAAAGGAACCTTTTTTTCTCACATTGGGAGTGTATGAATGATACGTTACTTTTTTTTTCCAACTAATGATACGTTACTTTACATTCTTGAACTCAGAAAATTGTTTTTATTTGATATATTATTATGAGTCCAAAATCTAGGTTTGTAACAAACAAAATTCATTTATCTCTACCATTTTTTCGGTAACTAGTCAAGATCTAAACTAGTCATACCCTTTTTAATAAACTTCATTAGATAGAAATAGGCTTGTCTATTTCTCATACCTATTTTTCTATATAAAAAACTTTATCCATTTAGAAACATTTAATTTAGTCTAATGGATAAAAAAATAGATCGGATAAGGGAATAAATACTTGAATTATCAGTTTGGGTATTTACCTTTTTAAGAAATAATAAAATGTAAGTTTGGATAATATTTTTAGCTATATAAATTTTCTGTATCCGTTTCGTATCAAAAATATTTTGAATAATGTTTTTCATTATCTAAATTATCCATTTCCAACCTTTTATCAGTTATTTCTTGTCCTTGTATTCGAAATAGACAACTTAGATAGAAAAAAAAAACAATTACATAAACAAATATCTTTTCTATTTTATTTTTCTTTAAAATTGCAAAGGTTTGGGGTACTTAATACAGAGTCACCAGATCTTCATTCTTTCGTCATTGAATCATGTGAGAGCGTGGTCACTGGTCATCATCGGTTACTTTTGTGTTTGGTATTTATTGACGTGCGGAGTCCGTGACGGGAAGCTGCACAACTAAATTAATAATTATCGAATATATGACCGACTTAACTGGTCTTGTGGTCCACTTATTACAACAAAGTATCTTTCATTGCTCGAGCCTATAAATAACATATCTGGAATGTTTTTTTTTTTTCTTTTTTTACAAACGTATAAATGGTTGTTCTAGAATAATGATAAGATTTTCAAAATGGCAGGTGAGTATCACAGTACCGGCCAAAGTGATACGCCATGAGATTTCTTCAAAAGACAAAACCACGAAAGCAAAATCATCTCATCTATTTGGTTAATAACTAATTAATTAGACTATTTATTTATCAATAATTATACTTGACAACATTATGATAATCTAGTGATTCAATTCCTAGTTATATGTAATGGGGATTTTTGTTTTTGTTGGAACTCACTAATCCATTTTATCTCATTATAAAAAAATTGATGTCGAACTCTTGTACTTGTAAAATCGATAAAAGTGGTAAGCTTAGCCGTTTGTTTTTATCAAAAAAAAAAATATGACTCGGTAACCAATGGTCCAATCATAGAATAAAAGTTGAATTCCATGGCTTTATAAAATTTTAATGAAAGTCAAGTAGTCTGAAAGGTAATTTAGTCTATTTAGATGTGAGATACTAGTCTGATTGCTTTCTTTTGCAATAATTTCATCTTTCAACTAGACATTTAAATTATTTTAGTGTCCTGTATTAAAAACAAATCCAGCAATGCGCCAGGATCCTATAAAAATTAAATGGTCGAATCATCTACGGATAAGCACTCAAATACACATAGAAATCAATTCGATGAAGACAATAATATACGTCACATTCTTTTGCTTCTCTCTCTTACCTAAATCTTCCTCTCATTTCATTTTTCTTGAAAAGATTTCAATGATTTGATAAAATAAGTTTTTTTTTGTTAGATAAAAGAAAGTTTTTTTTTGTCGACAGATAAAATATAAACCTCTCGTTTGAGAACTTTGTTGAGCAGGTGAATCGGAAAACAATGGAATCGGAAAACAGATTTCTTATCTTTTAATTGATCAAAATAAAAATACATCCGTGTTGCTTAATTTAGTAGCTTCTACTAAAGGATAAAAGGAAACCATATCATAGTACACCCAAATTCAGATAAAATGTTCTGCTACATGTAGTTTTTTTCTCTTACCAGCCTTTTTGTTGACATCGCAACGTGTAGTTTAAATGTTTTAATTTTTAAAATAATAAAGGTTTGTTGTATTTGGGTTTGAGAATAACTTTGCAAATGGGCCATAAGAACTGAAGCACTTTTGACCCAACCTAGACTATATTTTGATATTTTCCTCTTCATAATTAGCTTCTTTTTTTTGTTTGAGAAAGATAATTAGCTTCTTTTTATCCTGCCAACTTGCCATACTCGCAATTAGCTTTTGCCAACCGCATACGATTTCTGATTTTTTGGTTCAAAAATGATCTTAAACGCTGCTCATTATGGTTTCTGGTTACGCGTATATATTACCAGAAGTTATATGAAAAATGTACAAAGATTCTAAAACATTTTAAACTTTGTGAAATTTTAAAGCGTTTTTCGAAACTTAACAGAAATTTAACATAAATTTTCAGAAAACGTTTGCAAGTTTTTTAAAACTTTTTTGTAACTTAAAAAAAAAAAATGGTTTTTAAGAATATTTAGCGTCCAATTTTTGTTATGAGCTTACATAGTTTATTAATGTATATATAATAAATCCAAGGATGCTATGTCAAAAAAGCATTAAAATATATATATGTATATAACAAAACGAACAAAAGCGTTATTAAAACTGCCCCTTAAAATATAGGATCCGTGGTTCAACCACATTTGTGAGTTGTGACCATTTCATTATAGTAAAAATGGTATTCGACAAAAAAAAAAAAAAAAAATGGTATTCGAGTGTCCATAAAAACTAAATATACAGAAAAAGTCTACTTATGGAGGACGAAGATACTTAGTAAAGATTCGTGTGGTCTCATCTCGCACGTGCGTCATTTTGTTTTATGTCATTTGCCGACAGTTTCTCACACTGGTCCGTCTTAGTCGTACACTCGTACATACTAGTACCTTTCATTTTTTTTTTATAATTTTTTTCATTTTAACATTATCTTAGGAATCTCAAACTCAGAGTGTTAGAATATTATGCATTTTCCCTTTCAACGTTTATTTTGCACACATAAGTTTTTCCCAGATATTGAAGAGTGTTTTTTTCATAACTGCAATCATTTTTCTTTTTTCACATTGACAGAGTGTATTTATAAGAATATATATATATATATATATATTTACACTTTACAGACATAATATAACGTACGAATTAATAAAGTAGGGTCCAATGGAGCAGTCATTGACTTGGAGGCGAATGAAATCTGAGAGACAGTTGAGAGGCCCAACAGCCCATCGCCAGCTGGATTTTTTAAAAGTGGGTCCCATATTTGATCCGTACTCCCAAAAGTCACGTGACCTCTCCTCCATCTTTCTTCACTATCTTCCCTTCCCTCCTTCACACGTGACCTTCCTCTCTCGCCTCTTTCGTCTTCGTCTTCGACTTCTCTCTTTAATCCTCCCTCTCAGACGAACCCTCTCTCCGATATGCTCTGTGTCCTCATTGTTATCGGCGGTATAATCGACTCTCCTCGATCCTTCCTTATTCGAACGAATTTCATATATTTCATTTTGTTTTTATACAATTCTCTCCTCGATATGACTGCATTGGATCGTTTGTCATTTGATTTAGGGTAGTTTTGGTTGGTGTTGATTCATTAAATTCGCAACTTATACGGATCTGCAGTAATAAGCTTTTACTATAGATAAATGCGTTTCTTTCGGCCATTGAATTTGGTATCTGTAATGTGGGTTTTTATTGGGTGGATATACTTTTACGGAATAAGGTTTCATTAGTGCTCTTGTTAGTAGAATCGGCTTTTAGGAGGTTTTCAAGATCCGATGTGTCCTGTAATTGCATTCTGGGTTGGCTCATCCAGCTAGAATTAGTACGATTTAGCTTCTCGACGATTCATCAATGTGTGACGGCTCCAAAGTTTAGTTTCGATGGTTGTGTGTTTTTTGTATTTTACGTTTTTTTTTTGCCGATGAATTGTACCTTTTGTGCGGATTTTTGGAGGTTATTCTCGAATCTTTCTGATATTTAATTATGTGGGCCAAGGGGGGTGTAATAACGAATTGATGACATAAAGCTGCTTTACTATAGAGTCTTCTTGGTTTGCCCATTTAACCAATCCGTTGGGCAAACAAACCTAGTTTTAGAAATTGCTGTCTGTGGAATTATTCTCAGTTTCACGCTTTCAGCTAATGTCTCTGTCTTACAAGGTTACATGTCTTTTTCTCATTTAGTGCAGAAACAAGAGCAGATGGGTCAAATTCTACACCAATCAAAGCATTGTTCTCGATTTAGGAAGCCTCTTATGGGGTAAGAGATGGTGAGAAATAGTGATACATACAAAAATATCTGAACGATGGAAGAGAGACGAGATGAATCAATCCCTTCACAGCAGGGATCTTCAAGTGCTACCTGTTGCCCTTCAGAACTTGCGGAAAGGGTTAAGTCACTTTCTTTGGAGTCTCAAGGTGAAGGTTTGATTAGGGAGTCTCCTCGAAGTGTTGATCAGGATGGCTATCCAGGTCAAAGAGCATCACAACATCTTTGGGATACCGGAATGCTTTGTGAACCAATTCCTAATGGTTTTTACTCAGTTGTTCCGGTTAGCAATTTGTTCATTTTCCAGATTTTCTTATTTCTTCACATATGTTCTTGTCATTTGGGACGCTGGCTTTCCTGCCTTTGGAAATCCCTCTTATTAGGCAGATGCAGCTTCTGATGTGAAATTTTCCTCCAGGACAAGAGAGTAAAGGAGCTATATAATAGACTACCTACTCCAAGTGAGCTTCATGCTTTGGGAGAGGAAGGTGTTAGAATTGAAGTTATTCTTGTTGATTTTCAAAAAGATAAGAAGCTCGCAATGCTAAAACAGTTGATCACTACACTTGTCAGCGGCTCAAATCCTGCTTTGGTGATTAAGAAAATAGCTGGAACGGTAGGAATGCTGTGATGACTCTTCTCTCTTTGTCACAATTCGGCGTTGCATATTCTTGTAGTTGGGCATTTATTTCTTAAGCCGCCTCCTCTGTTCTGTTCTATTAAGAAAGAAAAGGGAGTTTATGACATCATGCGGTTGGTTTAGCAATGACGTATCCTATATGCATCTAATCCAACCAAGCAACAATGGATGTCTTTCATCTGTGGCTTTGGTTGGAAGTTTCTATGTTTGATGTGCCCTTCTGCTTCTAAAATTCATTCTCCTCAAATAGGTATCTGACTTTTACAAACGTCCCACATTGGAAAGCCCTTCAAAACTTGCTCTAGAGGAAAATGCGTTCTTGTTTGAAAACCATGGTGCTCAGTTGCTCGGCCAAATTAAGCGTGGGTGCTGTCGAGCTCGGGCAATTTTGTTCAAAGTTCTGGCTGACACTGTAGGACTTGAAAGTCGGCTGATGGTGGTGAGCTGAGTTTCAGATGTTTTTTTTTTTTTTCTCTAATATTGCACATGTTGCAAAAAGAAATTTTGCAGTGACATGCAGTTAAAGTTATTGGATCTTATGCTATTTGTCTCTTACAAATCAACTCGCCTTTCCTTTTGATTCATATGAACAGGGTCTGCCTAATGATGGGACTGTGGATTGCATGGACTCTAACAAACACATGTCTGTTATAGTTGTGATGAATTCCGTTGAACTACTAGTTGATCTAATTCGGTTTCCTGGTCAGTTGGTACCTCGATCAGCTAAGGCCATTTTCATGTCACACATCTCACCTGCTGGAGAGAGTGATTCTGCAGAAAATGACTCTTGCGACTCACCTTTGGAGCCAAACAGTCCTTTATATGAGAGAATAGATTCTGAGAGGTTGGCTTCCGATGTGTGATTCTTTTTCTCAAGCATATTACAGTCAGATCATTCTAGAACATCTCTTGTGATACGCATGCCCTGGAGTGATAAATCGTTTCCTATGTTACAGTGCAGAAAAAGATGAAAATCTTCAATTTCATCGGAGGTTAGAAGGATATCCAAATGCATCCGGTCCATCATTGCGTAATTTGATGCTCAGACCTGCTACAGCTATTGAAAGGAAATTGAGGTAACTGTTACATATATTTCTCACAAGTTGTATCATGGAAGCAGTATGATAGAGATGTGCTTTTCTTCCTTCAGCAACACCTCGCATAGTGAACCAAATATTGCCACTGTATTCTGGAGACGTAGCCGCAGAAAAGTGATTGCTGAACAGAGAACAGCTAGCTCGAGGTTTTTCCTTGCTCCTTCTGGCTTGGATTATAGTTAATAAAAACGAAAAAAAAAAACAAGTTATTACATTGATACGAACTCTTTGTTGTCTCCAGATATAGTAATGAGTTGGAAAATGTAAAATTTCTGTTTCTCTCCTTTTTGCTGCTTCTCTATCTCTTGATAAAAACGTCTCTGGGCCATATTGATTAGCAATTCTTCTGTATGAGTATATCTTAGGTGTGCATTTCAAGTGTTTCCCTTGTTTTATCTACTCAACTGATGAGAGTTGGCCATCTGTTACAATTGCAGCCCAGAACACCCATCTTTGCGATCACGTGGACGATCAATGTTGAGTACTGGCAGGAATTCAAGTAGGGATTACGCTGGTGACGCATCTCCTTCTAGGTACCTCATTTCTGCATTAATACATGCCAAAAATCTTCAGTATGCAATTCCTTTCCTATTACATCTAGTCGGCATGTTTTCTGGACATTCCAGTATTAGTTAAGTTGCTCATAGAAGTCTACATGAATGCATCTCAAGGATTAATCTTTGCTGTATTTTTCATTTTTGCTCCTATACATTAAAATGACAGCAACTCAAGGATTACTTTTTGTCTTTGTTATTTCACTTCAGCGCAGTAATATCATATGTTACTAATCTTGTGTTTTTGTTCAGAATTCTGATCTGACTGGTAGATGCCTAGAAAAATATGGATTTGTTATTGGCTTTGCAAAATAATTTTTAATATTATCTAGCTTTCAAACAGTTCATCCACATCAGACATTCGTAAAACTAGAAGGCGAAGTTTTAGGATCACACCAGAGATTGGTGATGACATTGCAAGGTTGGTATTCTCATCTGTGTGCATTGTTTCTTCTTTCATCGTTTAGCTTGCATTTTGCGTCATTTTTCAGCTTGCATATTAAAGACTCTATATTCGAGTTATACTGTTGTTATAAATTGCCAAGGTTATTTGAAAATCTACAATCATGTTAACAGCTGGCACATATCACATGAAATTATGGCACGAGTCATCTAGAGTGCAATATTGCTATCTCCAAACTTTTAGATGCTTAGGTGTCTGTAGAATAGTAATATCATTAACATGGAAGTGGAACTATATTCTAACCCATATTCATAAAAGCTTTTAAGCCTTATTTAACGGCACTCTTCTAACTTTGTGATATTTGTACTGAGAATTGTGAGGAAGAACTCATGACGAGGTAGCTGTGATTCTATAATTTGCTTGTGTATTGACTCCAATGTTACAAATTATTGAAGGGCTGTACGAGAAATGAATGAGAAATCAAAGCAAACCCGTCTCTTGCATGGCCGAGAGGATGAAAACAGCTCAGGTATCGATAACAATGTAAGTTGGAGCTCTCTATTAGTAAGAGTGGCTGTTGCGTTGCATTTGTTCTCTTCGCATTGTTTAACCAGTCTAAAAGTTCTGAATTGCTCCCGAAGGTCACTGCACTAAGACGTGGTATGGTATCCCAGGTCTTACCTCTAAATTTCTTGTGTTTTGGTTGTGCTTTCCCAGGTCTCTGGTCTCCATCTTGATGATGAGTTAACTTCTAAGAAGACAATGTCATTGCCATCATCTCCTCATGCGTACAGGAGTCAAGGATTTGGTCGAAGAGGGCCTTCAGAATTTGCCGTGAAGGATACATGGAATAAAGTGGTTGAGTCTTCCACATTGCAGAATCAGCCTTTATTACCCTATCAAGAATGGGACATTGACTTCTCAGAGCTGACTGTTGGAACTCGGGTGGGGATTGGTAAGCTGCTCTAAATTTACTACTACCTTTGATATAGACAATGCAGGTTTGAGTTCATTTTCAATCAGTTGAGCATTGTAGTGTAAAATATTTTTTGACTTGCTAATTATTGTTAATTCCCGATCCCTGAAAACTTAATGTTTATGTTGAAAAGAAAAAACATAAACAAAGACAGATATTTTTACAATTTTTTTCTAGTTGTAAAAACAGAACTTAAAAATATCTAGACTGTTATAAAAGATGGCTGAATTCTTGCATTCGCACAAGATTGTTGTGTGTAACTCTAGATGGACGCTGAGCTATGAAGCTTATCTAGTATGCCATATCCGACGTCTTTTGCAAATTCAAGATCGTCTCTGTTATGTTGGTATCCTGTTTTTCCATGTTAACTAAATCTCAAAACTTTTATATAAAGGGACATTATTGTCTTATATTATGTGTCCAGGGTTTTTTGGTGAAGTTTTTCGTGGAATATGGAATGGGACAGATGTTGCAATCAAATTGTTTCTGGAGCAAGATCTTACTGCTGAAAACATGGAAGATTTCTGCAATGAGATATCAATTCTCAGGTATCTTGTTACCAATGTCTTGGCCATTCTTGAATCAATCCCTGTGTACATCTACTAATGTTTTTGCATGTCTGCTCGGGCATCTGTGATTCTCTTCAGCCGTGTTCGCCACCCGAATGGTGATTTTTTTCTCCCATTCTATCACTTTTTCTCGTGTCATGTTCATTAAGTAATTTCTGGAGACATGTCTCAGATTATTCCTTCATTTACCTTTATCAGACTAGTCACGATCTATGTTTTTGCAGTTGTACTGTTTCTGGGTGCATGCACAAAACCTCCACGCTTATCCATGATCACGGAATACATGGAGCTGGGATCTTTGTATTATTTGATCCACATGAGTGGCCAGAAGAAGAAACTTAGCTGGCACAGAAGGCTCAGGATGCTTAGAGACATCTGCAGGTACATAGCTTGCTTCTAATGTTACCAAATTATTTTGTTCCTTTTCTGCCCTTGATTCTCAAAGTGTGGATCATGGTTGGTGAGTCTCTGAGGATTAGCAGAACTGGCATGCAGAAAGCATGAGCACTGATGTCAGTTTAGTTTTAATAGTCAGTCCCTTATCGAGTATTATATCAGTGGAGTGAGCAAACTTCAATGACATTCAATAACTAAAGATTGGTTCAGTTACACTCTTCTACATAAGAAACAAGGATCAAGTCACACAATTTGTTATTTGTTCAAGCTACATTTGCGTATCTCATGCTGTTTTGTATCTCTTATGGGATGCTTAAGGGGTTTGATGTGCATACACCGGATGAAGATAGTTCACCGTGACCTAAAAAGTGCCAACTGTCTCGTGGACAAACACTGGACAGTCAAGATATGTGATTTTGGGCTCTCGAGAATAATGACTGATGAAAACATGAAGGACACTTCATCTGCTGGTACCCCAGAGTGGATGGCTCCAGAACTCATTCGCAACGAACCTTTTACAGAGAAATGTGACATCTTTAGTCTTGGGGTCATAATGTGGGAGCTTTCTACTTTACGTAAACCATGGGAAGGAGTTCCACCTGAGAAGGTACAATATCCTGTGACATAATTTTCTAGTGATATTCATTCTCTCACATTCACCAGGGTAAATAATTTCATGTGAATTTGATTGCTCAATGGGTTCTGCTTCTTAGGTTATCTTTGCTGTTGCGCATGAAGGGTCACGTTTGGAGATTACTGATGGTCCACTCAGGAAACTAATTGCAGGTTCAATATTGTTAAACACCGTATTGTCTTGGACATTTAGCCCATCTTTTTGTTTATCCTCTCATATTATATCAATTGCTACAATCTGATTAAATGTTACCATAATTTCTCTGCAGATTGTTGGGCAGAGCCTCAAGAACGCCCAAACTGTGAAGAGATACTTAGAGGCTTGCTCGATTGTGAGTACACACTGTGTTAGCACCACTTCTTTGTGGGAGATATGAGCCGAAGATGTTTTAGCTAAAAAAAGCAGCCCAGCTTCGTTAGATGTCTGCTCTTAAATTAACCTGACTGGCATAACATTTAAGATCATGAGAGCTTCAAGGCTCTAATGAGAGAAATTCATAGTTCAGCTTTGATAGCTGTGGAACAGGCAGAGGCACCAAATGTAGACACAAACAAGCATTTCATTAAGCTGCCTCTGGTGTGATTCATGGTCTCACAGGCAATGTTTTTGTTGGTTATTATTGAAGAGCATTTTTTTGGTCTATTCTAAAGTTAACCAAATATATACATACGTTTGTCTTATTTTGGGAAGAACAAGAGCTCTTTGACTGTATTTTCTTCATCCATTCTCTTCGTCAATCTTACAGATTTTTGTTGGATTATGAGTTATGACCATATGATCAAAGAAGAAGAAAACACAACTTGAAGACAAACATGGCCGTAAAGCTTCATTCATTGGAAAAAAAAAAATCTAGTAATAAAAAGTAATATTATTTTGATTAACTATATAATATACTAGATTAGGATTCGCATGCGAGTTTTTAATAATATTTTTATTTATATATAATTAAAAAAAAAAAGTAAATACCAGTTGCAATATATTTATATAATTGATTAAGACAATAATATTCGAGTTTTACTAATAATTATATTTATATATAATTAAGAAAATAAGTAAATATTCGTTGCTGGTAACCGGTTGAACTTGATCCATTTGCGAAGACCGCATACTAATACGACGATAAATACGATTTTGATCTAATTGATTTATAGTTAAATAACTTTGATCGACTTTTTAATTCTCAAACTAATTTTTTTATTTGATATCAATAAATAAGAGAATAAAAAGATGGAAACACACAATTGAATTTTGAAAACTCTAGATCTTATTTATAACTATATATATAACATATTAGTAGAATACTTTCCAAAACAAAATTTTTTTTTTTTTTTTCATCACTTTACTTTTTTTTTTTTTTTTTTTCA